>JAULBW010048774.1:0-58196 GCA_032358265.1 Vaucheria bursata
CAGTTATACAAATCTTCTTGAAGTATGTACGCAGCAATAAAGAGAATTAACTCTTTAGGAAGTTAATTCCTAACAGAAACTAGACATCTCTTTGTCTTTTTTACAACCGTAAAGAAGTCTCTTTGCACTATGTTCAGCTTTAAATGAAACTTAAAACTCTTGTTGCTGAGGAGCAATTTTAACTGTACAGGTAACACAACTTTAATTTTTTCATTTGGGCATAGCATGGTCCAAAATATATATGTTTCAGTTGTTAACTTATAACTTTTTTAACGGTAAATGTTCTTTTTTAATTTTAATTATATATATATATATGTATTTCAACAAGGTATTTACCTGCTTTTTACGTCTTAGTTAAACTTAAACTAGTTACATTTGACCAGAAGTTGTTTCACTTGATTGGCATCTCTTGATATCACAGTCATCTTACATGCATTAGAAATGGTTCAAAAGGCAAATAAACTAAAATCTTGCAGTGCTTTACTATAATACTAGACATATCCTGACATGTGGATATGCTCACATCATGATTGCAAGTACAACCAATTAATCTTCAGGTGCAGATATTAAATGTAAATTCAAAACTGTACTTTCAAAGCTTTTGATAAAATTAAAATTTCACATCCACATTTGGGCAATGTGAGGCTATTGAAAATATCATGTGCTACATTTTAAGTTTATATATGTAAATATAATAGGTATATGCAAATATGTATTTTTATGCACTCAAAAAGTTTCAATGGAACTAAGAAAATTAAAAAAATATTTCAATATCATAGAAAGTAAAATACTGCCGAATCTCGATATTATTTACGATTCATCAGAAATTCTAAAAAAAGTTGCACGAGCTCAAATGTTCAAAATAAATCTGTTTCTGTGCGCAATTAAATTTTCTAGCATATTTTTATTTATACTGAAACCTAATTCTTGAGTTTTTTTAACCTGCAAGCTTTAAGTTTTGAGATCAGGATGTGCACGTCCTTTCTAGAAATGAATAGATAGTAGATTGTTCACAATGTATACAATTCCGACAAAAGACACATGAATGTTTGATATGTCACGATTAGAATTGAATATTATTTATATTGAGCCCCTAGCTAACGTTAAGGGTTCAATGTCTAGATAATTTGTATCTCTGCAAAATTTGATCTTAACAGTCATAAATTGTGTGAAGTCTCTTGCTAGGAATGTCCGCAATAATACGAACAGAACAAAATAATTTTTCATCGCAATTTATCACGTAGATCAACGATTATAGTTAAGAATAAACGATTGTAATTCATGATGAGTCTCTTATAAGAAACTGCGTCACACTGTCATTCCTTCTTAGTTTCTAGTAATATGTGTCGTAATATATATTTCACTGTAATCTTGCTAATTTATTTTGCTCAAATTGCGTTAGCATATAATCTAAGTCCTCTGCCTAGACTAAAAGGTTTGTCTTTTTTTAGTATTCGAATTTCTGGCTCGAACTCACAATCTACAGATATTAGGAAGAACATTGAATTCCATGAAGGCTTCTACATCGAAATCCAAACCTTATAAAGTCGTCGTATGGGGAGCGACTGGCTTCACGGGTAAAATCGTGGCTGAATACTTGCACAATTACTACCCTCTAGGCGATGATCAGCCCTTAACTTGGGCTTTAGCTGGGCGTTCTGAAAGTAAGCTCAACTCTGTTCTGAAGGAGCTTGGCTTTTCTGCGCCTGTTTTAGTTGCCGATTCCTTTGAAATTCAATCTCTTGAGTCTATGGCTTCAAAGGCCGAGGTTATCATCACACTTGTTGGTCCTTACTCTATTTATGGAACTAACTTAGTTGACGTGTGTGCCAGGAGCGGAACACACCTAGTCGATCTCACTGGTGAAAGCCATTGGGTGAGAGAGGTACGTAATCACTTTTCTTTTATCTAAAGAGTTTATAAGCAGCGAGCTACATAAATGTCCTTCAAAATCTTCACTTACTCGTATCGATTTGATTTTTATATTGAAGCAATAAAATTTTCTTGAGAATGCGTAAATTAAAATCATATAAATGAACTAATATTCAGAAATATTCCATATCAACAAAATGGCTTTCTGATGGGCACCCTTTATTAGGATTGGAACAATAATCACTCTTAACTGCCGATTATTCTATAGGTTAACTGTATTGCACTCTACATAATTTACGGGTTGAGTTATATAGGGTTTGTCTCACATTTCCTTCATAGATGATTGATAAGTATCATGATATAGCCGCAAAGTCTGGTGCAAAAATTGTTCACAGCTGTGGATTTGACTCTATTCCTGCTGATATTGGGGTATTCATGGTGTCCGAGTACTTACGCAGAGTTCATAATACAGCAATTTCCGAGGTCACATACTACCCCATGAAGTTTGGCAAATCGGGATTCAGTGGTGGGACTGCTGCCTCAGCTATGGTAATGGCTGATTTTGCCTGGAAAGAGGGCAGTGCCGCCCGAAAAGCTTTGTCAGACCCTTATTATCTTGCTCCCAAGGAATCCAGGCCAGACTACCCGAATCCTAGGTAAGTAATAACTTCATGATTTTGAAGTTGATTTGAGTAGTTCTAAAACCCAGTTGACTGGTTCAATTTACGCTTTATTTGGACGTATTGTATGTCACTTAGGCTTATTGATTTTTGTTTGTAATATTATTTCATATGTATCTCTCTGTTATTCAATCTTCTTTTTCATTAGATTTTTAATGTTTTCTTAATTTGAATACATACTTTATGTATTAAGGATGTAAGATATATACTTTAGGTATTATACCATACATTTTTCTTGCATATTTGTCATATTTCTATTCTCTAAAGTTTAAAACTAAAGATTCTGTACTCGTTTATATTTGTTGATTTACATTTGTCGATGTTATCTCATGCCTACTTTTCTGTCATATATATTTATCTACATAAAAACATTTATCGAATTTGTAATTTTTTTTTTTAATTTCTACTGGATGTTATTAGGTCTGACTTATCAATATTATTAGCGTTTCTCCTATTTTTAATATTTTTTAAATTTCTCTACAGAATTTTAGATCGCATTGATTTATATTCGTGTAATGTTCTATAGATATTTCTGTTTTCTGATTAAACTTTTTAAATTTCTAATATTTTATAATTACTATGGACATTACATTTAATTCTGCACTTATTCTAGCCTAGGCGGAGGGTTCGGTTACGACTCTCAAATCCCAGGGTGGACTGCCCCATTTGTTTTTGCAGCACACGATTCCAAAATAGTTCATCGGAGCAATGCTCTATTATCATACGGAAAATTACATTATCGGGAAGTAATACCTTTTAAAGGAAAAGTACTAGGCTTTGTACCGGCTGTTTTAGTTTCAAGTATTACAGCTATGATGTCGGCTCTAATTTTATTTCCCTTAACAAGAAGCATTATTCAAACGTTTTTGCCAAAACCAGGGGAGGGGCCATCTAAGGAACTTAGAGAAGCTAGTTTCTTTGAGGTACAAACATAATTATAAGAATTTTTTTACTGAATGAAGATGTAAATTGCGAAAGGCAGGTCTGCCCACAAAATATAAAGTCTAAGTAAATATGAAATTGTCAGTTTCAAACATTTACTTCTAACTTTCAAATCATAATTTCATGGCCTGCTCAAGTGTACAAAGATTCAGGGCTATAGGATGAAAATAGAATTTAAATTATTTCTTGGAATAGGGTACCTATGTGAGATCGGTGTACAGGTTGTACGTTGGTGCACTGCCAGTTTTCAGTTGAGAAGCAGAAAAATTTCGTAGATATTTGTTCATTGACGGTGCTTCGGCGTATCATCTGTATACCTGTACCACATAGGTCCACAGCATAAACTATTCTGCAGGTTTACAATGCTCAGATGACGGTATTATTCGTTAAAAATAATATCAATATATTTATTTGAAATAAGGACATAATGGCTCAAGTTTAACTTTGTATACTATGAAATTGTTATTCCAGTGTTTTAACTTCAATTTTGAAACTAGTAAGTTGCTACATATTAATTATTGGGTTGAAAAATATGCATATATTTTCTGCGTAAACTGGTATATCGCCAATGTCTTCGTATTCAAGTTTTATGTAGAAATATATTACAAAGGCACTTGAATTCTACAAAACTTTTGTGCATGTTATTCATTTAATGTTAGCCATCCAAGTTTCAAATCATTGCTCCTCCTATTCCGCTGATAATTAGTGCCCTATAGAATGTGTCCTCTTTATGTACCTATGCTCTCAGATCAACCTATAGTTGCTAAGTGTTACCAAGAAGTTATCAAGCTATATCTTCTACAAATTGGAGCTTTTGGCCCTGAATAGAAAAGCCGTTTAAAATAGCATCCCTCAGAAAGTATCATAAGTAAACATTAGTTCATTTTTTTACGATATCTTGATTAAAGAATATGTATTATAATTGCATGAAAAATATCTACTCGCAACTCAGGAGCACTCTTGAAAAAGAAAATAATTCTATCATTTTTGTGCAGATTCAATTAGAAGGTAAAGGAGAAAATGGAGTTAGGGTACGGGGGATAATAGGCAGTGATAAGGGGGATTGTGGGTACCAAGAGACAGCAAAAATGCTTGTCGAGTGTGCTGCAGCACTTGCCCTAGAGGATGGAGCCTTGCCCTTACAAGGAGGGATCCTGACCCCTGCCAGTGCCATAGGCATGTCGCTAATTGCTAGGTTGAGAAACCACGAAATGACTCTCTCTGTAGAAACAGTCAGTAAGGGATTTAGTGATAAGAATAGTGCTAAGAAAAAATAATAAATTTGAATGTAAAAGAGATTATATGCTTGGACTCTGCTAGTTTGATATCCGCATGTATTAATTATAGGAATTATGTTGCAAATGTCATGCCATTATAGTTATTGCGTAGATATGGTACTAATGCACGAAATAGAGATTTGTTAAGGAAAAATTTAAAATTAGCAATTCTCATTCTAGAGTGTCGAACCATCAAATTTGAAATTCAAGTGGGTTATTTTTTGCCAGTTCACAGTTTAGTACAAACTTTGACTTTTACAGTTGAACATTCACAGATTGTCTATGTATGATATCTAACAAATCATTTATTCATTATGCCTTTTAAATTTTCATGTTATCCCTCCTTACTAAGCATTTGCAATATATGAAATATCGTAGAATATAAATAATAATCAGTTTAAAATGTAGTCAGCAATTGAAAAGTTAATTAGATAAAATAGAATGAATCTTGCGAGTTAATTTACAAAAACATTACTTTTCATTAAGATTGTGTTCATTAATTTCCGAAAGATTTTTTCTTTTAAAACTAGTTTGCAGAAATTCATCTAAACTTATCGACCACAATAATGTCAAATTATATTCATTACCGTCCGAAAAGATCCAACCGATATTGCAAATTATACATGCAAATTCCTGATATCTCAAATGCACCTTTCACAATTTCTATTTTTCCAAATAACTTTCCTCAACTGATATCTCCTCTAGTATTTTCTTGACGCATGTGTAAGATAAAAAGAGACAGTAGTAATATGGAATTATAGCGGAGTGAAGAGTATATTAGGAAAGATAATATTATTGTGTGCATATGCACCATGTGGTGACACATATATGATGACGTAAAAGATATTCAAATACTTCTATATATCTACTGGTACGTACAGTTATATCCTCATAATTACTTATCTGGCTGTGCTACTTTCTAATTATCAAAATGAAAACTTTGCTTAACATAATTCACTGCTTTTCTCATTGCTTCAAGTAAACCTTGCTACTTTACGGAGATATATGATTTATATTGGAAGGAGCCTCTGCCAGCTTACTGATGGTTTGTTTGCTGTCTGTTTAATTTATGAATACTATACTGCATTTTTCTTTTGATTTTGTACTTCTTACATTGTTTGCACATTAGCATGCTAATTTTTTTGGTTGCCTCTGTTATTACTTTTACAAATAAGTAGCCTAACTTCATCCTTCTAGAAAATGAGTGCTATTTTATCACTTTTTGGCTGAATTAAACTAGATTGGAAGCTTTCTGGCATGAATGCATTCCACTAAACATGTTACTATTGGTTCAAACTTATTCATTTCATCTTATTCTCAACATTCAACCCAAACAAGACTCCAGATGTTTTTTACCTATCAAGTTTCAATTTTTACCATGTAGCAGACTTTAAATTTCTCCCAGTAAAGAAATGGAAGGGGCCAAATTAAAAATATTCTTTGTAGCTTTCCTTGTATTGCTGTCGACTCTGTTGAACTAAGGAAATATTAAGTCCCATGATTAGGGACCATATGGAAAGTCCTGGTACTGTCTCTCTTTGCTGATTATCTGTTAACTTAATTGAAGAAAAGGCCTTTTATGCATCAACTCAGGCCCTGATTAAGTTTATAAATGCCCCAGTATAAAATATCTGCACAAGAATGATGCACTGCATATAATGAAATTAATAGATGCCTATGCTCTCCCCTGAATTATGTCTCAAACCAAGGGTCACAGTTATGAAAACAACGCAGAACACTATGCTTCTCAAGTATTTACATATAAAATTTATGAAGACCTTTCGTTTTGGACAAAATTCTGGAGCAAGGTAGAAAAACAAATTTTTATCAAGTACAAAAGATGAGCCAGCAGAGGCTAAATGATATATTATGTTAGCTACTAGGATATAAAATTTGCTAGACATAATAATTAATATGTTCTTGTTTGCAGGTTTAATAAAGCCACCTGCAAACATCAACAAAGTACCAACTTCTCGGAACAACTAACGCGAATACGCCATCGAAAAGAATCTATTTTTATAGTCAGTTGGCGCAAATTTCAACGTTTCGAGCCCAATAAATTCATGTCACATTTTCTGTGACTCTATTCAAAACTTGCTATAATTAATTAATGTATATTTTCATAATGATTTACTTGTTCAACTTAACAGTGAATGCAGAGCAGTAGCAGCGAGAATCTCTGGATTATCTAATATTTCAAAAAAATTGAATGAGACCATCAAATTCGGAATTCCAGAAGTGATCGGTGGAATAACAATCTAATATTTTCAAAGAAAATCGAAGAAGATGGTATCAAAAGTTTCCTTGAATCCCGTCGATGATAAATCTATTCGACGTAGCGTTCTTAAGAGAATGTAAGTCTTGTATACGTCAAAATAATTGATTCTAGTCTGTCATCAAGAAATTAAAACATTTTCATGTCATTCTAACAGCATCATTCGAATAAAAGAAAAACGGCCAGACTGGTCTTCGGGCCGAATAATTAAACGCGCGGTTCAACTCGAAGAACGTATATATCATAGTGCTGGCAATAGCGATGAGTATCTTGATTCTGATTCTTTCCCAGGGAGATTCGAGAAAGCATGTTTATCGCTGATGCTTTCAAAGCGGATGCGTTGTAGTAAACCAGTCGATGAAACGTCCCATGAAAAATGCCCATTACCCGTCGATAACGAACAAAAAGGATGCTTTCCTCCAAAAGATGAAGAATGTTATTCTTTCCATGGGCTTCCACTATTCTATGATGACGGAACTTCAACCGTTGAATCGGATGATGCAAAATCAACCCCTATGGATGAAATTTTATCAAAGCATGAAGAAAATGGACCGAAAGGACAGCATTTATGCTCAACTGAAAATGTTTCAGAATGTAACTTGTTTAGTGGTTCCATTATCCAACGGCGTTTACTCTTGCTTTTGCACGCTTCGAAATGCATTGATGCAGACTGCACGCTATCGACGAAATGCATAACTGCCAAATTTTTACTTCAGCATGTTTATTCCTGTACCAGTGATGAATGTTTGATCCCTGAATGTGATCTTTCTCGAAAAATTTTAGATCATTATAGCCGCTGTCGAGAGACGAACTGCGCAATGTACATGACCACACAAACCATGCTCGAAGCTTATACATTTCATTTGCGTGCTTCAAAACATAAGGTAATTCTAATTCCAAACCAATCTGAGATTTTTCCAGCATATATTCAATCTTGTTACTATTCTTAGTGCAAAATAAAGCTTTAGTAAATACAGTTTTTGCGCTTATGAATAAGAAATAAATAGTTTTTTTAATTTTTTTCTAGCACACTCACTAGTTATATAGTCAAGCATAAAATTGTGATTAAATCTATACTCTAAATTGTGTCCCTGAAAAATAAAGGCTAATTTCACCAAAAGGTTCACATCAGTACTTAGAAATTGAACAATTAGTCATTTCAATTTCACTTTGTTTGAAGTTGATGTTTTATTGGGCAAATCAAACAGAGTTTCGATTTTTCTGGAGATATTTTATAAATAATTTAAAATTCAATCTAGTTGTAAAACGTTTCGATAGCAGCATGACAAGAGGAAAAGTTTTGTTCAAAATTCTGTTAACTTCCTACATAACTGGTAAATTTAACGATTTTTCGCTGATATAAAATTAAAGTAAATGTTATATGAATTCCAAGTTCAACTTCATATTTATGATAGAACTATTTCGGATTGAACGAATAAATTCTTTGGTTTTGACAAATTCTATATATTTCAAGCTTATTAGGAATTTGACTTGGTGATTTTTTGAACTTGTAGGCAAAACTTCAGGAGCTTCATGATTTACGAAAACGAAAACGCGAGGCAGCGGGTTCAATTCCCCCAGATCAATCAACAGTACATAAAATGAAGCATCCTGGTGCAGAAAATATGCTCATAACTGACAATGCCTTATCTGACTCTCCCCCAACATTAGGTCCAGGATTTTTTATCCGACAGGCAAGAGCAGCTGCCCAAAAACTAAATTCAATGCACACAATGACTAGTGAACCTTGAAATTGATTGTAAATATCTATATGTATCTATCTGCGTGTTCGTACCGACCTTGGCCGCTCGTATACTCTGTGTTGTAAACGACAAGTGCACTGATGTGTTTGGTTATTTTTGTGGCTTTGGGTAGAGGGGTGATGCCGCATTTAACAATATTAAATTGTACAGAATTGAATTCTGGAAAAATGTACTATTATTATAGAAATGAAAATTATTTAAATAGATTTTTTTGTTTTAGAATTTGATAATTCGACATAATTTTTTCATATGACTCGAAACTGAATCATTAGCTGGATAAAGAGTTTCCTAAAACATTGAACAAACTATCAAATTATGGTCTGACTATCGCCAATTTTGCTTTCGTAGAATCTAAAATATTGTATTGCTTGCATCGAGGTTAATATCTTCTTCTGGACAAATATATTCAAATTTGATATATTTCACAAATCAGCCATGCATCTGATTTCTATTGAGTTGAACAAGCAATTTTCACATTTTTACCACTGCATGGTGACCAAAGATCTTACGCTGTATACGAAAGGGTCAATATCCTTCTTTTCTAATCAGTAGGAAGAACTTTTGGGTAAAATGATTCGTCTTCAAATAAGGAATTATTTACGTTTTCAGAGTCGCCCCACAATAATTCACTTTCAGACACTGTTGAACTTGGGCATTTAGCAGTTGACACAACAGTTAGCGACAGAAAACAACAAATTTGCATTAACTTCAATATTACCTTACATGGAATTTATAACTTTTACAAAGAGTAAATGTATTTTATCACCTCTCACATGTAGTAATCATTGATTTCATGCGCATCGTGCACGAGGATTAAACAAAGTTCTAACATTGGCCTTATACAACTTACAAAGCTCATTTTTGTGATAAGAAATTTTGAAGTTATCATGTATTGCTAATCAGCATAAGGCAAAGAAGACATAAATATTATATATATATATATATATATATATATATGTTTCATATAACAGTTTTGGAAGCATTTGCATATTGCAAGCTCATTCAGTTTTTTTTTATGTACGCAAGAGTATCGTGCACCTATTTGTATAAAAATACAACAAACTTTGAATCCATTAGAAAGATGCAGCAAATAAAACCATAAAACTTTGTATACCTTTGGTTAAGACATTTATTTCTTCTCTTCCTAACCAATTTAGTATGATGGTAAAAGTAACAAGAGTTTCTAGCAAATATTAATGTCAAGATTTTTACTAGCTACAGTAGCAGTTCCATTTGAGATAATGAACTGTGATTCAGTTTTATGTCCAAACAGTAAATTTTCAATTGAAATTCAACTTATAAATCATGCCCTGATACTTCTGACAACACGTTCTCCCTTAGTTTACAATAACTCCAATGTAACATTATTTATTGCTTACTAATACTTTCAGAAAGTAATGCCACTCATAGAAAATATGTTTAATTTGATATGGCTAAAATAACTTGGAAGTAAAAATGATATGCTAAATTGTCTTAGTATTTGCTTATTTTTAAAGTCATTTCAATACTTTTACTTCCCATTGAATTAAAATGTTATGACACTGCTGTCAGTAAAATTTAGCAAAGATACATTCTTAACCTGCTCAGTCTACAACATACATTTGTGTCCTCAACATTTTTGTTTACATTTCTCTTTCATTTTTAGCTTTGCTTACTTGCTTGCTTCATGTTGGAGCTTTTGCCAATACCACAAATAATGACAGCAGTGATTTGTTACTTTAATTTTTCTAATGGCAGTTTGAGCAGTTCAAGTTTGAATTGAACAGAAACTTTTGCTAGCATGCTTGTTCTCATCTCTAATAGAGATATATAGTGAAAATAGGCAATGCAGATGCTACATAGCTTAGTATTAATACTTTATCAGCTTTTTTGTCTTGTTCATACTGAATGCATTTTTTTATAAACTAAAAATCATCCTAGTAACTTCAGAGGGATAAATTCTTTCTGATTGCATTACTTCAAATCACCAATGATTGACTTCATCTTCATAGCAGAAACTTTTTCTTTTTTTGAGTAGGGACTGATTTTGTATCTTTATTTTTGTTGTGAATTACTGCTTATTCTTTTTACAACTATTGTTTTTTTCATCTCAATCTGTTTCCTACATTTTCTTAAATACTGGTTTTCATGTGGCAGAGGGTTTAACTGTTTTAACCCCAAAACGAGGTCTAGAGCTTGCATTGAAAAATTTTCAGAATACCCACTCCTAAGTTTTTTCACTATTTCTAAATTTTAATCCCAGTCAACAGGACTTCTTTAAATTCAGAAGCTGGTTAAAGAAGGAACTCAATTCAAATTTCTTGTTTAATTGTTCAGCAATTCCAAATCAGCAGTAAATTTCTGATGAATTATGCAGCTGCAATTACAAAAATTCTGAAACCTCATTACTACTTATAACTTCATCTTTACTTCATATTCTTTCTGGCAAAACTACATCAATTGACTTGATTCAAAGTTTTTAAGATTTTATTTTAACTTTAATTTATTTACAGAATTTTGATTGTGTTTCCTAATGTAAGCATGCTATATTTGTAGCAATGTGCTCCCAAACATATAGTTCTGAGTCTTTTTTCTTCATACTTTCACCTATTTAATACACTAGTTATCTTACTTACTGTTTTCTTATTTCACTACTATCTCTTCTTTTTTCCATCTTATTGCAACACTGGCATTGTAGTATCTTTCCTATATTTCTTAAGCAATAACCTAGTTAAAATCAGTAATGGTGCAAAATAGCAATTTTATGTTATTTCTACTTCTTTAAAATGAATATTTTGTTATTCAAACAAGTCCATTCATAGTTCACTACTTTAACTTGACTTGATATATGTTTAATTTTTTTATTCTACAACCTGACTATAAATTTTTTTTGTTGAAGTTGGATTTGCAATCATTTTAAAATTCAAGTATAGCCTTAGTTTGAAAACAGTTCATTCAATAAAAGCTTTGATTTGAAGTTTTAGTTTGAGATATATTTACAAAGGATTTGATTGTTCACTTATGCCAAATATTTTAGTTTTCATTCATGTTATGAATGTGTTTACAAATAAAACTCAGGACTAAAAACAAAGAGCATGTTTACACAGATATAAATTGTGCTGCTGGAAGTGAACATACTTCACAGCAACACACAAATTTTAAACAGCCTGTTGCCAAAAGTCCAGCAATGACTTGACATAAGCTTAGAATTCCAATATGCAGAACAATGAGTTGCCATGAACTTAGAATTGAAATATGCAGAACAATGACTTGCCATAAAAGAATTCCACAGCTATAACACAAATTTAACCGTTAACGAGTTAATTCCTAACAATTCAACAAAATTAGATTGATTTAAACTTATATAATGATTCATATATTGCATGTGCCATAGAAACATCAATTCAAATACAAAGCTTATATGCTTGAACTTATATTAGTTTTGGTGACTCAGGTAATTATGCAATACATCCTTTCGATTGCAGGTGGCACAGACTTTTTGCTTTTCATTTGCTTGAGGTTGGACATTTTTAAACTTAACTTTTATTGGACATTATCTGTAGACCTATAAAATCAACATGGTACTGAACATTAAAACCAATGGAGAATGCTATGGAGCTGCAACAAAGAAAACTTTTCTAACTATTTCCATTATTCAACAATGCAAATGTATGGATACTTTATAGTGCCCTTTTCTTTGATTAGATATCTGTTAACAATGCAATAAAAATATTTTACAATATATCACTTCTCTATGATCAAGTATTGGATAAAATTGAAGTTATGAACAAGTAATATTTATTTCTGTGGTTCTACAGAGGTTATTAGATGATCGGATTTATTAGAAAAATATAATTGAATCTGGCTATGTATGAAATAATAAATTATGGAAACTTTTGTTGTATTGAATATTTTTAGTTTTCCATTAATCTGAAATTTTCGCGTGATAGGGCTGGGAAAAACTTTGCTCGTTGATTGATGCGTTATTTTCCAGCAGCAGAAAACATGGGTGCATGATTTGTGTTTCCTTTTCAATGATTTAGAAGATTCGCTTAAAGTAATTCTGGATTCAAAAGTTTAAAAAAAATTAAATTTTTGTAATAATTTGAAAGAAGTATTTTTTGGAAACGTATTGATTTTTCTCGAAACCCAAGATTACCAATCAGAACTATAGATGAGATATGACAGCTATGATATGCTAACAACTAATCAATCGATCAATGCTTTCTCTCAATGATAAGAGTCTAGTATTATGGCAGCTAAGTGATTCTTATTCTGAGAGGGACATTGAGTCAGGGCTTATGGTCGAAAGAATTCCGTGTCAAGTCTCCGAAATGGATTTTATGTTGGCCATAGGGAACAATGAAAATTCATCAACCTTAATGGACACTGAAAAAAAAAATGCCTCAGTAGCAATTTTAAAAGAAGGTTCAGATAAATGTCATAATTCTGAAGCACTATCTGGAAGTCATGGACTAATCACAGCCGCCCTTAACAAATGGCCATGGGAGGAGTTCTCACCAAGAGTATATCGAGATTACATTACATCCAGTCAATGCGAAAAATCTGAAGCCAAATGCTTGGTAATCAACGTGGAAGATGTTCGTAAGTGGATCGCGGATGTTCAATGCAACAACTGCAAGGAAAACCTAGGACGCGCCCTATCATCTATCCTCGAAGCTCCTGATCTATGTATCCACAAGAAAATTAAGCTACATGTGCAAGATAATAAAAGTGAGTTTGTGCTTTCAGAGGTCATTACGCACGATGTATTGGCTATTCTTTTGCATAAAGTTCGTACTGTAACTGGTGTTTCGAAAGACAAGATCATCCAAAATGGAACAGTCCCCGAAAGTTGCGATGTTAATGCTAATGAGACCTGCCCTCAATCTCTCAATGCACTAAGATTGTGTCTTGAAAACCCGAGCTGCACCTTACGACCGGATGACTCTAGCATATATATTGAGGAAGGCTTGCACATACTCCTAGAAAAGATGGATGATTGTCAGTTGTCAACTTTAAAATATCGCGATGCTGTGCAAACAAATATTGCTTGGTCTGATTCTGAAGGCGATACTCTCTGCACTGGAATTGAATGGAATCCTCATTTTGCACAGCTCATTCTACCAGCTGACAAAGCTGTATCGGCTTGGCTTCAGCAGATAACTGCAGTTGTAATTGCAGTTGGTAACATTAAAAATTTTGCTTTTTTGAGCAGCGAAGAACTTCAAACCTCGGCAGTGCTTTCTCTTTCCGAGCACCTTACAAACTCCTACGAAAATGCATTATCAAGGTTACTTACTGTGATATTTGAGAGTCAAGATGAACAACTTAACCTTTCCCCTCAGCCAGCCATGATGGCTCTTTTCATTGCTGGGAACTTGCGTCGGGCAATTGTCCGAACACTCAACGCAAAGTGCAAAATTATATCTGAGCTGCACAAATCGGTTCAGAATATGCTTTCATCAGCTCCAACTCGAATATTATTAAGAAACATCGAAATTTTGCGTGCACGATGGGAAAATCCTCTCTTAGGTTCAAAGTTTATAGAACTGGATATACTTTTAAAGGATATGTTTTCAATGCGTCTGCAGTTATTTTCCGGAGACTCTGGAGGAACATCAGCCAATCAGCCAGATTCGCTTGTAGTTGCGCAGCAGTTAGATGTTCAGTTAAGTAGGATGATTGCTGAATGGGAAGAAAGGTTGGAAAAATTTAAAGAATGGATACTCCAAGAAGGAGATTTGGAATTATCACCCTACTTGTACCCTCAAACTCCAGCAATGACAAAAGCTCTGCAAGACTGGAAATCAGAATTTGTGGCGGAATGGGAGGATATTGAACAAAAAAAACTCTTTCAAAGTCATGCAAGTCAAAACAAAGTTACTGCCTACAATGAGCAGTTCGTGCGAGTTAAGCAACAACTCAAAATTATTAACGATAGCAAGGAAGCGCTAGCTCGTGAGAGAAAGCAGCACAGCAAGACTGATTTAGCTCAATCGGACATTAACGATTTCATGCTGAAATTGTCTTGGAAACAGAATGAACTGACAGAAAAAACTCAGGTGCTGGGGCTCGAACGGCAGCTCGCTCATCAGCGCCAGATCAGCACAAGACTGACATATCGACTTTTCATGATTCGTCAACTTCAACAAAAATATTGGCACTGTCAAGAATATTATATTAAAGTGGAATGCCTGATTGCAGGACGGCCTCAAAAGATTAAGAATCTCTGTGGTGGATTATTAGACGCTGAAAATCGACTTAGTGCAATTATTGCTGTGTGTGCATTAGAATCAGTGAGGTCTTCTTGCTGTTCTTGGGCTGCAGAACGCATGGAGCAGCAGCTACTTCAAGAAGTGGAAGTTCAAGCTGAAACTCAGTCTCGTAGAAAGAACAATCAAAATAAACCATCAAAAACCCCCCGAAAAAGCAATATTAAGTCAAATCGGACTAAACAAGTTTTGCGTACTACTCACTGTACCCGAGCTGCTTCTCCTACTTCCTCGTCCATTAAAGAAGGCAATTCTGTAGAACCAGAAATCCTCCCAAATTTTAAAAATGAAAAAGATGCAACCAAGAATGCTAACTATTCCCAACCAATATTGACTGCAGATCTTGATTCCACTGGATTTGTGACAATAAGTCGACGTGAACGAAACAGAAAAAAAGTTGAAACTGCATCTGCCACGATCAAAGAATCTCGAAATGTTAAAAATTCAGTTCCTATATACGATTCGAAGCCAAAAAAAGCTGGAGAACCTACTGAAATTCAAGCAATTTGTGATGAAACTGTCACGTTGCATGATGATATCTCGCAAAATTGGCCAGCATTGCCTGCCATGTCTTCAAATATATCAGATTTAACGACAATTCCTATTTCTTTGCCGGTTAAAATTTCGAGACCAAGTAGAAAATTAGGGAGTATAACAAGGCAAAGTTTGAAGCCTGCTGATGTTAATCAGTCACAAGATTATGCAACTGTCGCAAGCAAAGCAGTAGCACCTGAAGTTGAAGTTCCATCTCCATTAGCTATTTCAACTTCGAATGCTATGGAACAGGACATGCTCGCCCCAGAGCAAGAAATGTGCAGAAATAACTCAAGCAATAATAGCAACTGTAGTACTGTGTCGGAATCAAATTCAAAGATTGAAGTTGAACCAAAATGCATGCTCGATTCTTTAGCTGATAAAAAAATTGATGCTGTCTGCATTAATGGCATTGCAGTTGAATTTGGAAAATTGGATGTAAATATTTCTCGAGAAGAGAGTAATAGTTACTTGTCTGAATCAGTAGGTTCCTTGGATCCAAATCATATCGATGAATCGAATAAGAAATCTGGAGAATACAGCCCTGCTAAAACCTGTACATACAATGAGCTTGAAATGGATAATATTCAATTAGAAAGAAATAACCAAAATGGCAGTGCTTTCCAACAAAATTCAATGAATGGAAGTGATTATAATATGCAAAATATGAATATGCATACGCCCTACCCTATAGCACACCAGCAATTTTCGTCTCCTTATGGCGAGCATTTTTCAAGCCCAATTTTTGGCGGAATTGTGCAGCATGGGGGCCACATTCCCCTCCCCCCTCAATATAACGTACCAAACGTACCACTGTACCCACCCCAATTCGGGTACGTTTCCCAATATGTCCCCTTACACGGGCCCATAGAAAATCGTCATTTTGTCCCCCCATTTGTGCCCCCTACTTTTATGGGGGCAAATATGCAACCTGGGTCATATGTAGCCCATGCTCCAAATAACCAGTTAATCGGAAGTATCCCAATGTTACATGCGGGTTTCATACCGCAACCTTATAGTGGATACTTTTACCCTACTGTTCCAGGGTATTATAGCCACCCAAGTTATATGAACACTTATCCTCATAATAATATGCACCAGTACGGAATTAGCACCGGATTTGAAGAAATGACCCGTGATGTGCACTTGCACCCAGATAATGATAGTTCCATGTATGAATTGGACAAAGTGCAGCACAGACAGAAAAGGTCAAATAAATCTGGTCATAGAAAAGAATCTGTGCAAAAAGATTGTATTCCTCAGAAGGAAATGAATGGCTGTAATGTATCTGATGCTGCATCAGAGGTCGGATCGTAGTGAAAAGTGCTTTCTCTCATTGAATTTTGAAGTCGAAACTCTGAAATGTACTAGTAGAACATCATCAATCGAATCGCACGAATTTTGAATCTGTTGGTCCAATTTTTTACATCAAATGTATTCTACATCAATTTTTGCGTTTTTTCTGTTGAAGTAAAGTTTTGAAGAATAATGTCAATTTTTATATTATTTCTCTTAATATCTAGGACAACTTTCAAGACTGAACTCTTTAATACGAGTCATAACTTTTTTTCAATTTTTGGACACTACACGCTTACATGATGCTTAGAAGGTAATGCCAAAGTGAAAGACCCAGTAGCATCAATATATTTGCATAATTTTCTGCTTTTTCTTCTCGGAGCGGTCAGTTCAAACTCGTACTACACACTAGCATCAGCATAGCTTTACAAATAGGCTGTAAACTTGACACATATCACTGCCAGTTTTTCAATGTTATTCAGAAACTGATGCTCGTGCGATAAGTGAAAAGATGATGTTAAACTTTTTTAATGCATGAGCAAATTATAAATGGAAATAGATTAGTATATGCACGTTTGTATAGACATAATTATGATGAGTATTAAGCTTCCTAAATGCTATGTAGTTTCAGAAAGAAGATAAGGAAATTGAATAGTAAAGCCACAATTTAATGAATCTAAATTATTCTATCCAGATTCTAAATATCTCTTGCAATAATAAAAAATGCAAAACCTTGAGTATGAAAAAAATCACAGAGCATCAATACGTACTAGAATAAAACCATTGTTAACATGGGTTGTAAATTGGCTCCACAGAGTAATATTTCCATATTTACAGCAGTAAAAAATTAGTACAACTTATGTCAAAGAAAAATATTAGGATTGAAGCACTAACTTATGCATTAATACAATAGTGATCAATTATATTTTTGTGGCAAACAAATGTCTACTTATTTGTTCCTTTCTAGTTCATCTTTTCACTTACTTTTACTGATGTGTAACAGTTTTTTTTAAGTTTCTAAAAAAATAGTCATCTTCATTGTGTAGACATTTAAAAATTACTATATGAGTGCTTAAATGTACATATTTCAGTAACGAAAAATTACTCTAAGATATTTGATATAATAAATTATTGTTTTTATTTCAAGCGTAATTTTTTAAAGTACTCATGTCTCAATACTCATCAAAGATATTTTTCCATCTGTTCTTGCGGAAATTTGAGCTTTGTATTGTACGGAAAGAATTTCGGACTTCTTATTTTAAGAAAATGTCAAGCTGGAGGGCTTATATCTGCCTATCATGACATATTTTAAAATAAGCGAAAAAAATGCAGATAAATAATAATCGAGTCAAGAGTATTTTTGTAAAATGTAGTAAATTTTGATTGTGCCATTTTTTCGCCCTTTTTCTTGAGCGATTACTTGCCATAAGATCAGGCTCATTTTGTATTAGGTTTCATCTCTGCCTAACATCGGGGCCGAACAGGTAGTACAAGTGCATACATTTTTAGCTGATCTTATTACAATTCAATGAGTTTTTCTGAGTTGTAATGATAGTTTCGCTTCAGCTTACGCAAGGTTTATGTACTGAAGTTCCTAGTAATTTAATTATAAAATCATGTCTGATCAAGTCCCAATAAGTATCGTCTGCACATCTATAGGGGGAAGTCTCTTGCGTTTGTCTGTGTCAAAGTCTTGTATTGTGCATGATGTTAAACGAGCGATAGAACAAAGCACGGAAGGAATGCCCCCCCCACGATCTCAACGTCTGATATTTTATGGAAGAATATGTCTTGACGACGAGCGTCTTGACAGTTTCATCAAATCTGTAAGAGTTTTATGCTATTTTTCCCCTATAATGTCTATCTTCGGGAAGTTGCGTCTAACTGAATTCCAATAGTTCCACAGAGCGCAGAATATATTTTGATCAAATGGACTCATATTCAGAATCCAAAAAAATGATTCATTACGGAAAACTACGAAACACGTAAATCAGTGCAGGGAATTTCTTATTTTTTATTTTCAGGTTCACACAATGATTTTGCTAAGTTAGCAACGCAAGTTGTACTTTTATTACTTGAAAATATTTTCCACTATTATTCACAATGCGATTTTATGAAAAATTAAATTTTTCTGACAAGGTTGACCAAATCTAAAGGAATTTCCATGATATTATCATTATGTCTTTCTAAAAAAAATTTGCCATTACTGGGTAGTGAAAATTTTGTGAACAAAATAATCAGTTCCTTCTTTAAAATATTTGCAAAGAGAATTAGAAGTCAAATTTAAAATATTTACCAAATGAGAGTTTGAAGATAACGTAAGTAAATTTGTACGTATACAAGGTCAAAATTAGGAAGTTATGGATTTCTCTAAATAGAACTTAATTACTCAAAGGCAAAAAAACAACTTGGGTGATATTTTTCAACCAGGGGGCTATTCAGGTGATGGGAAGGGAAATAAGCAGCACAAATATCCACAAAGTCAATTATATCTTTGAAAAACTTAACCATTTCATGAGTATTTAACAAAATATAACGAATGAACATTAAAAATGTATTGCTATCTCTTTTTTAAAGCTTTATTACTATGCGTACGGTTCGCCGTACTTCTAGCAATTCATAATTAAATAATTTTTTTCCAGTTTGATGACCCTAATCTGGCCTTCTGCTTTCATCTCGTATTCGCACAATCCACTGATTTATCCGTTCTTAAAAAATCTATAGCTGAACGAGAAAATGCTCAATTACTTAGAAAGGTTGAAGTGCAAAGCTCAAATGTCTACCAAGAGCACCACAATTTGCTATCCCAAATGCTAGGAGAAAGAGGAGAAACCCAATCAACTCCCCTCAATTTACCCCCTTCTCAGCGATCTGTGGACTTTGGCCCCCCCAATCTGCCCCATTATCACCAATCAATGGGATCAGACCCCCATGATCACCACCCTTGTGAGCATTCGGCAGGGATGGGTCCTCATAGCCATACAGGCATCCCTAGACTACCTCACCCCTTAGATAGGCCCGGCGTACTAGACCAATATTATCCAGATGGACCATTGCCTGATATCGAGCCTGATCCAAATATGCAGTATATTTCTCTACCTATGAATGCTGATGCACTGATTCGTAGGGTACGTTTGCATGGCATTTCGAGAAATGGTACCCCGGTACCCCCTAGAATACCCCCTCCTCAGCTTAATCAGGCGGCTCGATTTTCGAATTTCAGCGTGCTACTTCGAATAGTAGTATTCATGTTGATGGTTGGAGATACTGATAACTTGGGCCAGATGGTAGTATTGGGTCTGGTTGGACTGCTGATATATGCAATTCATACTGGATCACTTCAAGTAAGCTGCTTTAGTTATGATGCAGTTTTAACATATTCTCACTTAGTAAACTTTCGATATAACGGATTTGCCGAAACCACTCAATTAGTTCGATATATCCGAAAATCTTCATTCAACCAGAATTAGTCGGTAATTTTTCATTTATTTGTTACAAATATTCGTTAAAAGCGAATTCAATATATCTGAACTTCCATATGTGTACATTGGAAAAGTTTTAAGCATTACTCTTTTTATTTGTTATGTAAATAAAAATATGCTGCATTTGCCGTGTAGAATTTTAATTATGAATGTTTAGAATGGTCCACAAAAAGAGAAGGATTCAAATAATAATAAGTATGTCCCTAGTGAAAGAAGATTTGGTTGGATGAAAAAAGAGGTCGAATTCTGGTGACCAGTTTTAGAAAAATTTATGAAAAAATTAAAAGAAGTAAAAAACTTAGTCGATTTTACACTTTTGACAAATAATATATTTTAATTGCTGCTATAAATGATACTCTACCAAAAAAAATTATTCAATTTACAAGAATATTGAACCTGAAGACTATTCTTATTAATAATGATTCTTTTTACAAATTTTGCATGCGCATTTAAATTCTAATGCATTTCTGTAATATTTAATAATTTAGAATTCATTTTTCAGAAAAATTTTACAAATCTTAAAAACATAAAATTTATTGAAAATCTCGGACATAAATATGTTTTTTGTTGGAATGACAGGAAACAACTATTTATTTGGTAGTACATGAAGAGCTATAGAATATTTTTGAAAAGTTATTCTTGATTGTAAATTAATTTCATGCGACATTTTACATTAATGAAACATTTTTATGCTTGCGAAAGGTTTTGATGTAATTTCACAGCGATGACATGTTTTGGAACATATTTCAACGAAACAGTTTGTTCAATTTTAGTTGATTTTATTTGTTACAGTTTTGTCATTTTTAACATATTTAGTGACTGAAATATGGAAAAATGCCTCCAATTCAATAATTGGACAAGAAAACTACATTATACGTATTACATTGTAATTCGGATTCAACGAATTCACTTGGTTATGAATTTTTATTTATAGCAAATGACCAGAAAAGTCATATTATACAAAGTTCAGCTTCAGATTTTTGAGCGCAACAAATTTTGGACGTAACAAATTAATTTTGTGGTCTTGACAGGTTCGATATATCCAAAGTAACTTTCAGTTAGAAAGTTCATCGCATTACGCATATTTTAGTTTGATTATATAGTAAGAGTCCAAATCAGTGGAATAGTGCATATCATCGTAGACAGTATATAAATAATTACAATTCAATATCCGATAAACTAATTGAATAACTTAAATATTTTCTGGTTTATTTCACAATCAGTTACATTTCAAAATAATTCCGAAAAACAATTAATGATTATTCAATATCTCAAACATAATTGATTGCATCGATGTTTTTATTTTGATTTGAATTGTGGACCTGTTAGGCTATGTTCGGCATGCTGACTTCTCGGAATAGGGATATTGTGGGCAATATAAGTAATATAGGTAGTGGGGGAATTTTAAGGGCTGGCGGGGGACAATTAGTCGATATTGGTTATTTTTTAGCCAGCTTTATTCTCAGCATTTTTCCGACTTGGCGACCTGTTTCGGTTGGCCAAAGCAGTTCAAATCAAGGTGAACAGCAAGAACCAATTCGCAATCGAGCGAATAATGATTAACCGAAAGTTAATATATGACTAGACGGTGGATTTCTAAGTTGACGTTGTCTATATGTATGGAGACTTTGAATAATGGAAAGATATATTTATTTATTATTAAAGCTCGTTTAGCTTGTTTTACTATAATTCGGCTGTCGGCTTCACAGTAGTTTTTGTCGGATTGGCTGTAGATTCGTACTGTAGAATTTTGAATTTTCTATGTAGAGAAAATCCGATACATATATACATGATTTTATCAAATTCTGCTATTAGTAGTATATTATTTGTATCTTTTCTAATTCATGGTTGTCATGATGACAGTTGACATATATCTTCATCTGCATTAATTCTTCTTTTATCAGCTCATTATTAATTTTAAAGTCCTTTTTTTGCTCAAAATAATTTTTCGAACCTGGTTATCCTGCACAAGAGTAGTTGAAAATTGTTTTTTTCATTTGGACCTGCCAATGATTTTTATATATTCATATAGGTCCGATTACTGTGAAATTAAAACCTATGATATATTGCATAGGCTCTATCGTATTCGAGATAATGAAAAGCATTATTTCAAATAACTTAAATAATGCATTCCTGAATTGTCTATCATAATTCTCAATGTAATTATAAATATGGGTTAAAGAATTACGAATACCATGTACTCGATTTTTTGAAATCCATCGAAATATATTGATTTGCTACGGTAAGAATGTTAACAGATACATGTTACGCTTCATCTGGACAATTTTTTATGAAATCAGTTTTGTTTCTTAATACCTTCGTCAGTAAACATTTTCAAAAAATAATTCTTAAGATCATTTGAATTACACAGGATAGAAAAAAGAAATAACTTTAAAATGATCGTCTTAAAAGACAGATATTTTGTGGCAAAGGGCAAGTAAAATTGATTCTTACCCAATGAAAAAAAGCACTTATCAAAGAAAAGTGCATAGCAAATATTTTTTATAAATAACAATGACAAGGATTTGTATAATTCTTATTGTGTGGAATCTTCGGCACGCGTTGGCAACATGGTTGCTATGAATTCATTGCATTCTTTAAGTTCCTGCGCTCTTCTCTTCCGACTCCAATTTAACATCGATGACATCAACTGAATAATTTGGGGGGCTGCTTTTTGAGCGGCCTCGGCATCAATGTAGGCTAGTCTAGTGCGTCGTGCTAGCACATCAACTGCCTTTACTGCATATTCCTATCGTTCAAATGATCACAAAAAAAACATAAATGTACAAAAATTATAATTCGATAAATAATCAATCTTACTTCACATGCAAATGTTAAATGCGTCTAAGCAAAGGCAGCTATAGATTTATTAATGCTTAAATCTATATAGACATAATTTGTGCCTCTTTAAAATTTTGCTTGTGAGACAGTAAACATTGGATATGATGCATCCCTTTTAACAACTTTTCACTTGTGAACCGTGAATTTTTTTCAAATATGCTAATTTTTCATTAAATATTTTAGCTCTTTTAAAATTTTTTACGATAAACTGTTTGTTTTTGAGAAATATTAATTTATAAAGAATAAAGAGAAATATAGTGCCAAGTTCAGCTTCAGATTTCCTGATATAAAAAACTGATTAATGTCCAAAATTTTATATCACTATCGATAATAATTTTATGGACGCTAATATATTTACAATTCAATATAACTTTTTTAAGGCTAACAAAATAAATTTTCAAAGAATTCTATATATTTTGTCCTAATTATGCAATTTACTACGGCAACGATATCGATGCAAAAAAGCAGCATATACATATGATATTTTGGGTTGGTTTAGACTTTTTTCTCAACGTACACTAGTGATTTTATCTCAAATGTATTGAGTTAGACCTGTATCTATTTTAACTGCAACCACAACAATTTACTGATTCGATGTAAATTTCAATGATTTACAAAATTCCGCATAAAAATTAAAAAAAGCATGGAAATATCACCAAGTGTTATCCAATAAAATTGTTTGAATTCAGCTTGATTTGATGAGGACTCCTATGATAGGCCTATCAGATTTAGTAAAATTTCCATATTTCATGGATTTTCTATAGAAAACGGCAGTATTCTAATCCATTTGTAACCCGGATGATACGATTAAAACCCGATTTGCATACCTGTTCTACTGCAAATGCAACTTCCGCATTTAAGTATGGATAACGAGCAGATAATCTCAATGGATGACCTGCTCTGTCCATAAAGCCATGCCGGTGTGTGGCAATTTCAGCAATCTAAGAAGACATTGATACATATTAATTGCTTCTGTAGATTATAGTGATTTATCACTCGTAATATTACCGCCAACACTAAAATTAGCCTGTAAAGATCTACTTTTATTCTTACAAAAGTACAAGAAATTTCAAATAGATATTGACGATACTTATGCTGCGCCATATGAAAAAACTACTAGTCGTATTTATTTAGGAATCATAAAATTCGATAAAAATTGTAAAATTTTTATATCCATGCAAATCAAAATTAAAATATGCATTATTCTGTATCCATAAGAGGAATGTAAATGACTAGTAAAATTTCAATTCAGATATATTGGTTGTTAAGCAATCACAAGAACCATCAGTTACACATTACTAGCATTGTTAAGGACACCATTATGACTCGATAATTTGCTTTATTAAGCTCAAGTAATCCTACTCCTGTTCACTCATACAGCCTACTCGGGCCTACTCACAGTGACCAGACATTACTCTGTAATCCCCTAAGTAAATCAAAACAAATATTCAGCGTATTCAATCACTGATACGCATTCAACACATTCATGATTCATAGAGGTTTTTACAAGGCTTAGCCCCTTTGAGTTTTTCATTTGAAATGATAATATTCAAAAAAATATAGACGGCACAAATGATACAGGTTCAAACATAATGATATCGAATTTCCATTACAGCCATAATAATAAAAATTTATTTCACATCAAATTGAACATTTACGACATTCAATTTGATTGGAGATGTTGACTTTTTGGTTAAAATTAGGCGCAATTTTTAGAGTAATTTATTTATGCTGAAAAAAATGCTAACAGTTGCAATTTCTTGAAACACCAGAAAAAAATCTAAATAGTTTCTTAAAAAGCGCAAGTAAACTTCTGATATAATAAATTTGTTGGGACTGCCGAATAAATTTGTTACATCTGAAAATTTTCAGCAGGGCTTGACTTTTTTCATCTACTCTTTATAAGTGAAAATTCATTTGAAGCAAGTTTGCTCTATTCAATTTTTACTATTATAATAAAGTTCAAAAAAGTAACTCAAGTATATAGTTCATCTTAGCTTTTCAAAAAACTCCCATAAAGAAAAACATTCTACTCTGAGTACTAACCTGTAGGGCCCTGGTTCCATAGTTCGATACCAAATGTTGAGCCACCTCACTGGATAGGCCATAAGAGCTCCTTAGAGTCACAGAAATGTGGTCGAACTTTTTTGCACATACTACACCGGCCCTGTCAGCTCCAATCAATGATGTTTGGCTCGTTGTGCAGTTGGATTGAAGAGACCCCTGCAGATGAAATGAATTTGAATCCAGAGTCATATTTAAAGATACTTTTAACACATGAAAATTTGGACTTTTGGTTGAATTCGTGTGAAAGGGTGGTACATTGACCAATAGAATCGAAAAATAATAGTTGATAATTCTCTTTCACCAAAAAATAGCAAAATAAAAAATGTGAACACGTCTGTCTCTTGATATGATTCTTTCAAATATGACATGCTTACAAAAATTCTTAACATTGATAAGCACAAAAAATTTTGTGAGGATTTTCAAAAGTATTTAGGCAAAATGACTTCAGTGGTCTAGTTTTTTTCTTCATCAGTATGCATACATTATTTGCGTAGCGACCGAAAATCCTTGCAAAATTTGAGTTTCTCGGAGTAAGCCTAGTTATTGAGCTCTAACAAACCGATTTGAACTTGCAAATCTAATAATTTACAAGAGAAAATAGAGGAATACAATCACCTGCTTGTTAATTTCTGGTACTTTTTGAAGTATAGTATCAACAGTATCTTCTGCCATTCTTCTAAATGTGGTCCATTTACCTCCTGTTACTGTTATCAGTCCACTTGGCAAAGTCTATCGACACCAAAACAAAACAAAATAATCCATAGAATTATTTTAAATCTTTTTTACCGTTCAGAAATTATTCGGAAATTCGACCTTTCCAACGAAATACGCTTATTATGAGCTAAAAAGCAATAAAAAATTTGTATTTCAAATATTTTTTCACTAGCAACATAATTGTCATTCTTGAAATGCTTAAATTCCAAATTTCAGATCATGCGTGATACAATGAGTATTTATACATATGCAACATGTACTCGGTAATTAATAAAGATGCCAATGGAAAAAAACTCTGGAGAACTGCAGTGCAAACCAATGTGCTTTATAATTTAGTTAAATTAGTTTAGTGCGTTATCAGAAGTAAATAAAGCACTGTTATACATCCTTTAAAAAATTTGCCAAAAGGTCGAAATTACAAAAATGAAACAGTCAATACATATAAGTATATATAGATAGGTATTTGTCAAGAAATTAAGATTTATAATAGCAACTGCTTTCTATACTGGTTCAAATCGCAGTTTCTATAAACCTACAAGAACAATACTCAAACTAAATTGACACTCTTACAAATTACTATCTTACATTTTTTCTCAGCCATTCAAATTTCAGTGGCATTAATCTATGTAAGCAATTAATATTGTAGGCTCTGTATGCTAACATTGTGGAATTATTAGCCAAACCCAATTTAACTAAACTTTAATAATTATTTATGTTGTAAGACGCATTTTAAATTGAAACTCAACACAAGAAACTATTTATCACATGCTAGAGGTAGAAGTCCACTAACGCAAATTACTCAATGGCAGTCAACAGTTCAATTAATATAATAGCTTTGGAGTACAAAAAACATATTCAAGTGCTCAAAATTATTGTATCGAGAAATATAACATTTTTATCCTAGCAAATTTGCTACAAGAGATTTTCACTTATGACGAAAAAAACTAAAATTCATATTGTGCCTAGTGCAGCTTCAAATTTTCAGATATAACAAATTCATCTGGTGCCACCACAGAAGACTTGTTATGCATCCAAAGTTTACTATGCATAAGTATATAAGTATATTTATACGTGCATACCTCAACAACATGGCTACGTGACAGGGCTTTTGTCCCCTCTCCCATTTTTGAGGGATCCCTAACTAGAGGCCGAATTCCACTCCATGCTGCAATAGCATCCTCTCTTTTCACGCTGCAAGTCAAAAAACGATTACTCTCTTGAATAATAAAATCTATCTCTGACTGAGATGGACTAGGAAGCATAGTGAGCTCAGATTCACTATCTGTCGTTCCGGCTATCGTCGCTCCCTCCCACGGCAAGAAAAAAAGTACCCGGTTATCTGCTGTCTTAGGAACAATAAGACCCATTTTGGAGGGGGAAAAATGGCCCGGGAGTATGATATGCACCCCTGCTGCTGGGGTTATTAGGGGCTGAACAGAGGGGTCATCCATGATTCGAATTGAATCCGCAAAGCAGCCGGTTGAATTGACAACAACTTTTGCTCTGATATCCCATTCAGATCCGGTAAGTTCGTCTCTGACACGAGCGCCTAAATGCATTTAAGTTTGGGTTAAAATTGAGAATAGGTTGAAAAGGTTTAGCATACTAAACTTGTTCTTATATCAATTTTACTCAAGAAATAAACTGTTAAGAATTCATTTCCACATTGTACATGGAATTTGCCAACTATCTTAAAATATGTGCAATGCTCTAAACTTTTTGAAAAATTGTTATGAAGAGACTTTGATTGCTTTGACAAAATTGAAAAATGAAAAGTAACTTGAGGTTTACTAATGAAAACCCAAAATTTGTTGACAACATTTAAAATGTCAAATTATTTTTAATTGTACGTGTTCAGCTAAAAATTTGGGTATCTAGAAAATTTAACAGCCCGATGGGATAAAATGGAAAATGGTTAATGTTGGCTAAATAAAAAATTCACAATTTATTTTAGCCATAATACTATTCTAAAATAAGTTGTGCAGCCAAAGAAATGGACAGGTTTATAAGCATTCTATCTACTGCATAAATTCAATTATTAACATGAATTGAAACTGAATAAAGGTTAGCATCACATCCGTAATACTAAAGTGCCATAATTGAGGGGCAATTCATTTACACGACTGAAAAATCATGAGAGATATTACAAGTATAAACTAAATAATCAGGTGGACATCCTTTCATCTACAAATATGGAAAATAATTAGAAATTAAGTGTACATAAAAGACCTGTAATTCGCCCAGATTTTGAATCTTTCAGAAGTGATATTGCTTGTACACGATTTGCGATCGTAGCACCCGACTGAGTAGCTGTTAAAGCAATTGTAAGGGACATTCGGGTATCATTCATTTGTCCATCGTAATATATTATTGCTCCTTTAAGTCCTTCAGCCCGAAGCATAGGAAAGTTAAATAACGCTTCCGATGTAGACATATAGTGACTCGGAGGTACCACTCTACGGCTTCCTGCGACGATGTCGTAAACCTTAGCTCCAGCCCACATATAAGGAAGGTCCCACCAATGATATATCGGAATCATAATAGGTAATGGCTTATTCATGTAAGGCGCAGCTCGAAGCATATATGCACGCTCTTCAAGTGCCTCCTTAACTAGATGAAGACTTTCGAGATCCAGTTTCTTAAATGCTGTTTCAAGGTATCGGATGCCACCGTGAATTAGCTTCGTTGAGCGACCGCTGGTACCTGACCCAAAATCTTCAGCTTCAATCATTGCCGTTTTCATTCCGCGCATAGCAGCATCGAGTGCAACTCCAGAACCAACACATCCACCACCAATGATTAAAACATCGAAGGTTTCACTTTTTAGGCGTTTAATTTGTTCCAGCCTGGATGGAGGAAGGTAAGGAATCACAGTGGTTCCATCTCTGCATTGGATAGGCGACGGTTTCGGATTTGAGAGAGATTTTGCCAGGAGAGGACGTCGACGATGATAATGGGCGATTCCACTAGCAGTCAGAGCAACAACGATAAGGCTTGCCATCGTGTTAAATATTTTGTAGTTTAAAAAAAACTATTGCAATGTAGTTAAATATTTCTGCTGCAACTTCAACTAAGAATAGCTTGCATACTGTCTTATCCCAACCATAATAGTACATATACGATTATATGTGATTAATTCCCAAAAGGAAGTTGGAGTGTAGGCGCAATTTCTTCACGTTCAAATTTCATTAAAAGGGGATATAATATTTCAAAGTTAATCCTGGGAGGAATATTATTACCCGCACCAAAATTTTGTCACCCCCACATAAGTTCCGCAGAATGTTCTGCAGAATAAATCATGGGATTTCTGCCAGCTTGAAATGAGTAATGCACAGTTCTTCAGCTGCTAAGAGTAGCTTCACCCGCTTTGCTGTCAGCTACAGACAGCAAGTGTAATCTCATGAAACTTCTCCTACTTCCACTCCAGCTACATCAACCTTGTCAATCACATTCCCCCTCCTGAACACTTCAGGCCTCTACTGTCCCCTGGTATGGCAAAGGAATAGATGTAGGATGTTGATTGCCACTGACACATTACGGTCCCAGACACTGCATGAACATGAGTTATTTTGATAAATTCACAGCAACCAGGACCGCATTCCAATCTCAGGGTCAAGAAGACCCTATATATCGGTGTGGCAGCAGCAGAATAGTTTAGATATGCTGAACTCAATGTGGTCTACAGTATTCATCCTTGAGCCAACTTTCTTACATAGGCCAGATGTTGGTACAGCGGGGCTGCCCCATTGTTAGGAAAATATAAACACAACAAATAACATAAAAACAGAAATAGTATTTAATATTAACCTACATGTGTTGCTGAAAGTGAGATAACTTTCACCACACATGAAACATAGCAGCATGAAGAATAGGGTTCAGTTCTCTAAAGTATCTTAGAACTGAAACTGAAATCAAACTGAAGCCAAGCTGAAACCAAACTGAAACCGAACTGAAACCGAACTGAAACCAAACTGAAACTAAAATCAAAACATGGACAAATCATACCGCAGCTACATAGATATAAGAACTAACCCTTAATAGAGTTAGTTCCTAACAAGCTGCATGGAAAGAGGCCAGGAATAATTGCTCACATGCAATTAGGCTGCACTTGGAGATGCACAGCTGGATCAGATTGTATATTGCATCATCCCTGCAGAGCTTGATCATCCTTGCCTTGATAACAGTGAAGATGCACTCCTTCTACTACTTCTTTTGATCTCCAAGTGTGGGGTTGAACTTACATTTTTACCAATCTCTGTTGAGAACATAAAATTCAGCAGAAACACAAGAAAACTGTGACAGAATAAAAACATTACTTTATACTAGTTATGTTAATAGATGTGAGATGACTTTAGCAACACAATAAAATATAACTTTGCTGGCATCCATGCAGCCCATTTACTTAGAATATCACCAGTACTTCTATGAAAACTTATTGCAGCTATAAAAAATAGACCTAACTTTCTACGGAAGTTAATTTCTAACAGTCTCCATTTTGTGTCATGGTAGGGTTACTAATCCTAGAAACAGATAAAAATTGGAGACTGCCAACTGCACCTGACTACAACCAGCACATCACCAGTCCAGAGGGGGATTGCACATCTCTTTGAAAATTTGTACAAACTTCTCTTCCATGTGCATCAGCATCTCAATACCCATTGTTACTGCTTTGAACTGTTCCTTTTTATCTGTCATCTTCTGTGTCTTAACACACTGCTTGATTGTGTTGAAGCACTAGTTGACTGGATTGAGAACTGGCATGTACAAGGGCAGATAGTTCAGGGCAATTTCTCATTCTTCTGCCAGTTCAGGGATGATGCTCATACCCTCATTACAGAGCTTGTTTGTGGCTTTGTGAATGACAGTGTTATCCAGCTCAAATATCACATCATCATCATCCAGCCCAAGATCACTGAGAATGTCATGAGACTTGATTGCTGTCATGCTTCTTTCTATAAGATGCCATGCTATCACCAGATTGTCAGTGTCACTTTGCATGCAGAACAGTAAATAATATTACTGTCCATGTATGCCCAGTCTCTGCTGTAAGAAATGGCATCTCCTAAGAGCCTATCCCCTGCCCAATACATAATTCATTGTAAAAGCTGCCTTATCAAGCATGCAAATTGTTTTTTTGTAATCTTTTAGATTTTTTAAAAAGTCTTTCACCTTTTTATCCTTGAATTTGTAAGAAAATATGAACTTCTTGTGTCTGACCTTGTCCTTTTTAAGCAAGCATCAGGTGGTCATTCTGCTGCATACTACATCATATTCCTGGTCCAAATGAGTGCAAACCTGATTGATTGTTGCATTTATGTTTTCCTTAAAAAAGTGTATCACACATGCCAATTCACCCTTTTCATACTCTACAAATTTTTTCCTCTTGGCAGTTTAACTCTGAAATCATCTTTTTGCCAATGTTTAACAGTGCACTTGCTGACTTTCAAGACTTCTGCAATGCTTTTAGTACTTCCACCTTGTTCAGTGAGCTTATGTGCAACATCACACATTCCCTCTGACTATTTTTGTCCTGGTACACCATACCTATTGCCACTTTATGCAAATTTATAGAAAATCAAGAAAAAATAGCTTTGAGTGTACTGGCTGAAAATTCTATACCTTGAATTGTCCATTTGTTCTTTTATATAGGAGATAACATTTTTTTGGTACAAATAACAAACTAACAAAACATAATGAAAATCAAGTATTTACTTGGAATTAATTTCCTCAAGAACTAATTCCATTTGTAGCTGCAGTACAAGATTCAAAAAGATTTGTGACATTATAAGATTCAAGGAAACTCACACATTCAGAATATTTGGGCTGCATTCTAATGTACCACAGGAGGTTATGGGGTTTGTTGTACTGTGCAGCAGGGCTGCATGTGTTTTTGTTGTTGTGTTGATAGATAGTCCTCACTTCTATCAATGCAACTAGTAAATGTTACATTTTGAAACTAATACTTGTCTATTTTCTCTTATGTTTTCTTCATTGCATTTCTAATAGCATTTAGCAAGGTAGTAGTAAAGTCTAGCAACCAAATACGCTATTAATAAAAACAACTTAGCAATGATTTGAAGTAGCAAGAAAATTTTCAATACAAAAGTCTACATGCATATATGCAACTTACTGTGGAATGCAAAAAAAATATTGAAGCTTATAAAACAAATTTTGGCAAAAACATACTCATTAATCATATCTGACAATAGTACCATGACTTTATGACAGGTAGGCTAGGAGATATTTTGTCTTCCTCTAAATTTTTCCTCAAACTAGTCTGTTTTTAAGAGGTACACAATGAAAATAGGGTATCTTTCATCAGTTGAACTGATTACTTGACTACTTGGAAAATGATCAAGGAAATTTCAAATTAGCCATAAATTATGACACATGACAAACTGTGGTGTAGAATAAAGGAGTCCATCAATAATTTTGACAAAGGTCTTGACATAAAGGATACAATATTGAGGCACAATTGGGATAAAGGTACAACAAGATATAAGTGGCAAAAAGATGAGAAAAGGTATAGGCAAATTAAAAGCAAATATTGACAAACATTGACCAACATAGTTGAGTAGTGAAGCTGTAATAGTTTAAAAAGTAAGCAGAACTGGCAAGTATCCTGACAATTGCATCTAAAGCAAGGTCAGTGCCTGGTGACTGCATTTATATCAGATTTGTAACATCTGAGTTGGGAATTGGGATGGTCACATTCACTTCCATTATTGGATATGTTTGACAAAGATTTCAATAGAGAAATTAAGCATGCTCTGTGTAATTTCAATCACCATACATAGCTGGATGAAATCTATGGCATTACACCCTAGATAGACAACCAATACATCAAGTTTTGGTATGAGTTTTCCAGATTTCTGCACACAACAGTTTCATGTACTCAAATTGTCACTTATGATGAGGAAGATATGGTAATGGGAGCAGTTCAATATCATGGTTCATTAAGTTCAATGGAACAGCAACATTGTAGGGATGAGAATTTGTGCTTGTACTGTGGTGAAGGAGATCATGTGGTTGCAGCTAGTACAAAATTTTCCATCCAGCAATGCCATAGTTCAAACAGGAATTTGATTGGAATTACATCAATCTTGGGTAAACAGTATTTGTACCATCACTTTAAGTTATTGGTTGCTGGCCAGTCAGTTACTTTAGTCAATGCATTAGTGGACTTAGGTGCTGATACATTTTTAGTTGACAAACAGTAACTGCAGTCATTGGGTATTCTATTTCAGTTCCTTGAAGAGCCAATCATCTTTGAAACTACTGAGATAATCCATTGGCATCTGGGATAATTTGGCATTTTGTGGCATTGAAATTGAGGAGCAAGGATATCATTTCTACACATATCTTCTGCATGTCACACTCAGAAGTATCTTCAGTTATTTTGGGGATTGATTGGTTGAAAAAATTTAATTGAATTTTTAACTGGACTATGCTATCCATCAAAATTAAGCAATTTCCTTCTATCTCTACTCTAAAAATGTGCATAATAGATGAAAATATAGTTTCTGATGAAATTCCAGCTGGGCATTTATTGAAGACGGATGTTTCATTTTCATCTGAAGATCTTGGTGGCATTTTGATATGCCTATCCCAGTCAGTATTGTCAATTAGCATCAGTTTTTCAAAGCAGTTGGCAGATGTGTTACCTGAACATTGTAAGTTTGATACTAGTATTAATATTAAGAAGGGGAAGAAAAGACCTTGGGAACCTATGTAACCTTTATCTGAATTGGAGTTAAAAGCTTATTGTGCATATCTAGATGAACAACTGAAAAATGGTTTTATTCAATTTTTCAATATCCTGCCAGTGCGCCCATACTTCTTGTAAAGAAGGAGAGTGATGATCTTTGACCAGTAATTGATTATTGTGATCTCAAACATATAATAACCAAGAATTGGTATCCTCTGCCATTGATACACAAGATGTTACATTGGTTTTTCAAAGCTCATATATTTACAAAGATTGACTTACATAAGGATTACAACTTGGTTTGCGCTTGTAAGAGCAATGGATTGAAGACTGCATCTTGATTTAGATTTGAGCACTTTGAGTGTTTAGTTATGCCTTTTGGTTTGACTAATACACCTGCTGTGTTCCAGAATTTGAATAAAATTTTCTTTGGCTATTTGGATCAGTTTTGTGTCATTTACTTGGACCATATTTTTATCTGTTCAAAATCATTGGGGCAAAATACACAGCATGAATTGATAGTTTTTTTTAATGTCTACAAGAGAATTTACTGAATGCTAAGTTTGAGGCATGAATTTTCAGTAATGTCAATTGATTTCCTGGGATATACTATTTCTGACATTGGTATTGGGGCGGATCTGAAGAATATTGAAAGCATCAAGATTTAGCTCATTCTGTCTAGTATGAAATTTCTCCAGTCTTATTAGGACTTTGCAAATTTTTATTATATGCTCATTCCAAACTATTCTAAGATAATTATTTCAGTGCTGTGGTTGGTGAAAAAGGATTAGAAGTTCAAATGAGATGAGAATTTTTAAACTACATTTGATGAATTGAAGTTTGATTTTTGTTCTGCACCAGTTTTATGTCATGCAGACATTTCCAAGCCATTTATCATTGAAGCGGATGCATCGGATTTTATCATCAAAGAAATTTTTTGTAAAACTTGGACAGTGAGGTTCATTCAATTGCATATTATTCACAAAAACTTTCAATTCCTCAAATAAACTATGAAGTACACAATAAGAAATTGTTAACTACCATTGCCTGTTTTCACCTGTGGCAATCATTTTTGTTAAGTAACTCTGAGTCCATCAAAGTTTTCACTAATCATTGGAATCTTCTATACTTTTTTAGTGAAAAAAGATTGAATTATCAGGTTTGATGGTTCCTGTTTTTGTGTGACTTTGAGATTGTTTTTTATCCAGGAAAAAAAGAAGGAAATCCTGATGCTCTGAGCTGATGTCAAAATTATCAGCTCTGTGAATTAGATGAACTGGTAAAAATTCAAAATCAGATACTATTACCTTAAGAAAAATTTGTGATTGCAGCTACAAGGAAAAGAAGCCTATTAGACCGTATTGAAACTGTACAGTACATGGATGAGGAAGTTCAAGGTATGAAGAATGAAAAGGATTTTTGTGTAAGGATGGATGTATCATACTTTATGGGCAAGCTATAACTCCTAAGAAGCTTTAAACCTATATTCCGGGAATGTGCCACAATTCTCTAGTTGCAGGTCATAATGGAATTTGGAAGACATTTAAGTTCATTGATAAGAAGTTTTGGTGGCCTTCCATGAGCATAAATGCTTCAGCACACGTAGAGTCATGTCATGTTTGTGCTAGATCAAATCAACTTATATAAAACCTGGCAGCCTATTACATCCATTACCCATTTCTCTGAGGCCCTGGCATTCACTGTCTATGGACTATCGTGAATCTACCAACTACCCAGGGTAAGGATTAAATTTTTGTTACTCTTCATTGTTTTACAAAGATGGGTCATTCTATTGCCTGCTCTTAGAATATAACCTCTGCTCAACTAGCCAATTTATTCTTTTATTGTGTCATTTGTCTTTATGACCTTCCGAATAATATTGTCCCGGATCAGGGATCTTTGTTTGTATCTCAGTTTTGGTCTACTTTGTTGACCACTTAAGGCATTACCCAGAATCTGTTTTCCACATATTATCCATAACCTAATGGGCAGACAGAGCGTTTGAATCATGTATTGGAGCAGTATTTTTGAACATACATAAACTTTGAATAGACAAATTGGCTTGTTGATCTTTTGATAGCCAAGTTTTGCTACAATTTGCATTGCCATGCATTAATCAATATGAGTCCTTTCAAGGAAACTGATGAATTTGATCTGTCTCTTAATTGGTCTACAGAAATCATTCTAGAGTCACTTCCAACTATTCAGAGATATCTGGCAGATTTGAGCAATTTAGCTTTATCTGTATTATGGACTTGAAAAGGTGCAGCTATTGACAAAGTGTCTTGCTGACAATAAGCATCATTATACAAAGTTTGGGGAAGGAAAAATGGTTTTTTATTAGCATTTTATCAAGACATAAAGACCATCTATCAAGTTAGACTGGAAAAAATTAGGTCCATTCAAGATTGTTAAGAAGATCAATCCGGTTTCATATTGTATACAGCTGCTGTATTTGATGAGTAAATTACACGATGTGTTCCATAGTTTGCTCTTGCATCCAGTTAACAATAAGTACTTGAGACCAGTTCAAGCTCAGCTGCCACCTACCTTTTTAGATCAGATTGGTGACTATGATGAAGTTGAAGACATTTTGGATGGTAAGTACAAAAAGGGAAGTGAAAATTTTTAGTGTCATGGAAAGAATCTTCAGCCAGAGAAAAGATATTCAGCCAAAGATAACAGCTGGAAGCCTGAAAAAATTTTTTTGAACTGTAATTAGCTAATCTGATTTAAAAGTGCATTATGTACCAGGATCGGAATCTACAGCTAAGGGGGCATCTGTTAGGAATTAATCCCTTAGTAACTTAATTTTATTCTGTAGCTGTGGTACACTTCTGAAGCTATCTAGAAGTTTCAGACTTGGTTATGCGAACAAGTCTTGGTAAATAATATTTTATTATGCGGATGAAGTTATCTTACTTCTATTTGGACAATTTAGCAGTTAATAATGTAAACATTGTGCTACAGATTTCTTGTGTTTCCATTGTGTATTGTATTCCTAACATTGAGTCAACGTGCTCAATGCTGAACAAATTTTACACAGTTCCATTACGTTGCTCTCTTATGCAAGTGATGACTGACTTATACTCCAAAGTCTATGCCAGTGTTAGAAATTGATTTGTATACCATGCTTTTTATTTGAAGATTATATGTTAAACAATATCATTTGTATTTGACTAGGATATTGTGTGCAGTGTCAACAAGTTTAATCTTGGCAACACATGATACTGATCTATTAATATATTGTCATATGTTTTTCTGGTTGCATTTTTTTGTCCTGCCTGAATGCATAGTGGTATGTGGACCAATATTTACAGCCAGCAAAATTTGGCTTTAATGTAAATCCTCTATTGAAGAAGTCAAAAAACTTCTTGCTGCAATTTAAGCTGCTTGTGCTACTGTCAAAACATCTTCTTGGATTATGCAAATTAGCACACAATCTGAACTATATCAGCAAGAAGTACAAAATAAGACAGAAGATATGTGTGTGTATACATGTAATCACAGAAATACAAGAACTTGCAAAGCTTGATTTGCATGATTGGATATGAGACTTTTGGTCACTTATAACTTAACAAAAGTGACTGTGATTGATTATAATAAAAATGTCATCCAAGTTCTAATTTAAATACAAGTTAGTTATTCTAATAAATTACAAACCGTGAAAGTGCTCTTTAAATGCAGCAATCCTAACAGCTACTTCAAGATCTAATACCAATTGTAAGAAGATTGACAACTTTTTAAGCTCACAATGCACAGCTATGAATCTTGCACCGTTGCAGTAAGGTGGTGAGCATCACTGGCCATAAGCATAACAATGCAACATTTACTTGAGATATGCTGATGTGCATGAAAATTAAGAATTGAATGTGTACCATGTTATCTACTATTGTTTTATTTATTCACATTCAATTAAATCCGTCTAGTACAGAAATGGCTTTATTTTTGTAGTTTTAACATTCATATTTGGCAATGCAGATAAGTTGTAATCAATATAATATTGCTACATTTTCCTTAGCTCTTTTCCTTTTTTTATTTACATTATTCTTTTTGATAGTACATAGCTGTATCTTGCAGATCCGGCAAATACAAAATATATATTCAAATAGCAATAACAGATATTACAGCATAACTAGCTCAAATCCTTACAATAAACTTAATACTGTTAGCATTTTATTGTACAAGAAACTTATTGCACTAGGCAAGGAAAGGTAGAAAACATAACTTGGGGAGGATTGTTAGGTAATGTGGGTAGCTTGCACATAAAAAGTAGTCAGATAATATAACAAGAAGGTAGGGTAAAAGCAAAGGTTATCATGATTTAAAAGGTAGAACTACTAAAGTCACTGTATCTATCAACGAACATAGGTGTTACTATTTGGTAGTTAATGGAAATCAATCACAACTGGTTAGATATTGCATATGTAATATCTTAAGTGATCATAAGTATCATTTTGGTTGTGCAGCTTAAGCTTCTTGGCTTCTTGCTCTAGACTCATTTGTATATTACAGCATATATATCACTTGACTTGTTTTATTCTTTTTCTTGTTGCTATAGCTAATTGTTGCACATTAGTTTGCTACATTAAAAAGAAAATTCTATCAAGAGTGCTTTCTGCATTAGAAACTACCCATGCAACTACTTACAGTTATCCTACAGTTGCTCTAAGATACTGCTGTACTTACTTTGATATCTTCCTTATGCTTTTTCTAGATTTTATGGTTCAAATATAAATATATGCATGTGTACAGAAAATCTTCAAGTTTTACATTTCAAGCTAAAAAGTAATTTCCTGTTAGAAATTTAACACACAACAGAATGACAAGAAAACTGTTACAGAATGTGCATATTATTACCTGTTAAATTATGTTGATAGAAGTGAGATGTATCATCAATACAACAAAATATATTGCAATACTAAATTCTACTTTTCAAAACTTCTGTTCTCATAATCTAAACTGAAAGTTTCAGTCTTATTATATGTACTGAAACTTTAACAGCTTCAAAAAAACTTACCACAGCTAGAACAGAATTAAGCTCTAAAAGGGTTAATTCCTAACATTACCACATAATTTAGCAGTAGGTACGTAGTGTTAGAGCCAAAGCTTCTACCTAAAAGGCCTAAAGCAAAGAAGTGTACAGTACTAAAGGTAGACTTTGAGTAAAGATGATTGAATTCCCATTATAACCTATTTTTATCTTAGCTCACTTTAATCTTAACTTGTAAAGCACAAGAGATTTGGTAAGAACAAATATCTTAGAGAGCATTTGATTACTTATATCATATTGTTTAATCAGATCTAATACTTTCTCAAATATTTATAGGTAAAGTAAAAAAAGTTAAAGCTATTCTTTTTGAGAGTCACAAAAATAACCACCAAAGTAATGTTGGCTGGCAAACCTTGAGTCGCTCTTTTATCTTCACAATATCATATATGAACTTGGACGTTTAAAATCGTATAGCTCATAGCTTAAAATATTAAATTTAGCTGATTTTCACAACCATTTAAAAAATTTCCTCATAAAATAGTATTAGACTGTTTAAAAATGGCATTATCCAATAGTTAACGTTTATAACAATATCTCCAGTAGCAAGTAGTAATATTCTTAGAAAATGCAAAATTCAGTGTACATCCTAAAGCAGCAACAAAGTGCAACAACTGTCTGCAACGGATTTTATGAATATCATTAGACATTGTGCTTATTGCATGCCATGCACTTCTAATGTTTTATTTAAGGAGCAGTAAAGAAATGTGGGACAGTAGAAAGAATTCGGTTCACTAAGATAATTGGACAAATGTGTTATTTGGGTCGCAGAAGAAAGACTGTTTGGTGTGTAAGTTTTTTGCTCATAATACCCCAAAGGCTCACCCTGATCTGTTAAAGACCTGGGGAAGTTCATCTTGGAAAGACAGAAATCGCATATTGCAATTTAGGTCGTTACCCACATACCATTTAAGCCTAAGAGGTTAGATCTAATCATCACAAATGCTGTAGCTGTCTAATTTCTGCAAGACCCGACTGTAGGTTTAACTAAATCAATGATTCTGATAAAGTACAGTCATACTCTTCAGTTGGTGTAAAATTGTCAAAGTTACATAAATTCAACCCACGTGTTTTTATATAACATATTTAATTTTTAAACTTCAAGTTGATCGAAATATTATGAGATGCAATGATCTTAGAGTTAACGGTCACTTCCTAATATTACATCAGATCATTCAGCTATCGAAAGACTTCAAAAATGATAATTAGGATTCCTATGATGTAATACATGCTTTGGAAGGTTTTTCCTCATTCCCGGAATCGGTAGTTCAAGACATCTCTAAGACCTCGAACATTTTGCTATAAAGACTATTTTGCTGAGAAGAAAATGAAAATATGCGTGACGTAACATCATTATATCTATCCATTTAACAAGCAATATCGAGGTGCTGGAAGATATTTATGAAAGTTATATGATTAAGAAAAGTATCGGAGTTCACTATTTCTTTTGTGGTTGTAGTGCATGAATAGTGCATGAATAGTGCATAAATAGTACATGATTGTTTTCCTTTCAAGTACAAAATAGCATATAATAGATTCAGTTTTTATATTGGCATGTTCATCAATAATGGCTGTACAACTTGGACATGCAATTTTATCTATTTTTCATTTAGAAATCGTGTTTCATTCGAAATTGCCAGCACCCAGATATAAAATGCATCCTATTCTCTCAGTATGAGAATTATATTCTGTTGTCAATATTTACAGACAGTTTGGGAACTTTTGCATATGCTTCACTTCTGCAAAATAACAGACATTTTTGTTACTCCACTGCGTAATTCTAGTTCATACAGCAAATCAAGTTGAACATGCTGTTTAAAAGCGCACAAACACCCTTCCGATCCACGAACGTTGAATTTTTTCATTTTCCGACTAAAAATTTTAAACGACATATTTCTATAACTAAAAAATCAGATTAAATATATAAAGCAAAACATAAATTTTATATCACAAAAATAATAACTCTTTTTGATGTACATCCGACGAATATCTGGTTCTTCGCTTTTTTTGCTGCATTCAAACTATACATACGTACACTTATACATAATTGCGCATTCAAATCTATACACTAAAATTTGAGAGCTCCATCGCAGATTGTTTGATCACACTTCGCTCCAGCAACATGCAAATTCTGGGGTGTCTTTCCGCCATCAAATCTATCTGATCTCGTGTGAAGAAACATACAGTTGCTCTATTTGAAGTAATGTGTGCGCTGAATGAAAAATCTTGATCTAAGTAAAAATCAACATAACCGAATATCGCCCCTCGACCCAACAAAACCTCTTCACGGGTTCTGTTTAGAAATTAAAAAATTCACATGGTATAAGCATCTTCTACCTTTCTGAAAACTCTCTTATTGATGTTTTTTTATGTCTGCATTATATTATTATTGTTGAATAAAACATGCAGTTATATTCGGGGGAAGATGGTAACTAAACTTCATTCAATGACATTAGTTTTCACAATTTCTTCGTTAAAAATCAACTTCTAAAAATTAACTCATTTGCTTGCATAGCATACTAGCCACAAGTGAATATGCAGTATATTATATGTTTTAGAACAATACTCAAGTGAAAGTATATTTGTGCACTCTAATATTATATTTATCTTTTTTTCCCTTTCCATTGTTCCTTTATTTCCGTTTTTTATATCATATCAACTATTTTTTAACACCCCCCCTTCCCTTATATGAAGGTGCGGTTTTCGATATTAGAGACTCTAATAGGGTCTTAAATGTTATCCCCTATGTGTTATATTAATTTTTCTATTATAGACATATTAGCAATGTCAAAAAATAAACAATGAATGAATTAACATTTTAGATTTTGTCTCACGGATAGAAAGAAAATAATATGTCAAGTTTAATGTAAATGCACTATTATACATTCTGCTATTTCGAGCCACATTGTCCAGATATTAACAACTGCTGAAATCATGTAAGGAAATCTATAAATATATGAGTTATGAGGTATGCGCTAGACTTTGGTATTTATTTGAATGAATTCGGCAAATTTGATTTGATTTGATTTGATTCAGCTGATTGAATGGGATGAAGCATTAAGTTGAGTGTTATTTGAAACTATCATAAGCCACAAGGGCAGAGTCAATTAAATATAGCCACTTTACCCCCATCCCTGAATTCCAGCTAGAAAAAAAAATCTTTTAAAATTACGATAGAATAAACTTCTTTTTTAGGCTGAGATTGACCAATAAAGTCCAACTATTTTTTCTTTACTTCCATTTTAAACTTGAGGAGTGGTTAACAAATCCCACCATAAATCGTGCGTATTCATTTAACGGTTGATTTTCATAGCACTTTGAACAATTTAAAGTACTTACCTTCCATCAGACTTTGAAATTAAAGATGGTCTTCTCAAAACTCGCCTTGTTTTTGTTAAAGCAGGAGCTGAAAGGGCAACATATCCTTCTAATAGCACACAAAAGAAAGAAGCTTTGGAGCCCACCTCAAATACAACATCCCCTTGGTGAAAGTGTTTGTGAGTGCAATAGTGAATAATATTATTAATCTCTGTGTCGGTTTCAGGGAGTTCCAAAATAAACCGAATAATTTCGGCAAGGCTTAACTCAGCAGTATCCGAGTCCGATCGAAAGCTAAAATATTTTTTAAAGAAAACTTCAAAATGTAAACAAAAGTAAATATATGTCTTCATTAGAAATGTATAAATACTGAAGTACAAATCACTATTTTAGGACTAAGCTTTGTGGAATAAAAACAAAAATTTGAATGAAAACTTTTTTACTTATAAAAATTCACATAGCAAAACTCATTAAAGTATTAAACGATACTCAATATACATATATCGTTAAGTGCCTAGTCATATTTATACCAATTTTGCACGCATGAAGACAATGCTAATTGACTCTCGGCAAAAAAGTTTCAATTGAATTTTACCTGCATAATCTGAAATATGGAGTAAATTTTAATGTAAATGTGCATTAATATTATTAGATTGCTGTATGCAGTGATGTCATAGCTAGTTAAATATCTCCATGGACACTAAAACTAATTTCTAAAGTTAGATATATAGTAAGTAGCTTGGTCAAGTTTGGTCCAGAGTGTTTCTAACTAATATCATATGTTAGCTCATAGATTAACTATATGAATATGGCCACTTTGCTTATATCATCTGAAAAACTGCATACATGTACTACTTGGCGGACAGTCTACTCATATATATATATATGTATCAGGCTAGATAGACAATAAAAAAGTGCCAAGTGGCAACTCGTCATTCACTTATATAAATTGGTTAAATTTCGGATGTAACAGATCACTCAGGGCCACCAAATTGATTTGCTATATCAGAAAAATTTGCTATATCTGAAAATATGAAGCTAAAGTTGGCACAATATACCTTTTTGTTCATTCGCTTAAGTTCAAATTCATTAAAAGTGAAAATTTGTAATATCCAAAGTTTTATGCATTTTCCTAAGTACCTGAGGGATCTATTGAAGTGATTAAACTGCCACGCTTCATCCGAATGTCTGGTTGCTGCCTTAATTAAGGTGGTCTCACACCAGGCTAATGCGGCATAAACTGTGGGGTATACCCCTATTCTATCTCCATCTAATGCCCCGTGTGCATCCAATAAAGCCTATTTAAGGGTAAAAACTACCTTGTTGAAATAGTCATTATTGTGAACTAGAGCTGCATATATACATAGATGTAGGCAGAATAAATACATTTGACAAAAAGATTTGAAACATTGTTGCATATATACATTCACTTAAAAGCAAGGTACTAGAGGCAGTGCGTAGTACCAAAGATTGTATTTTGCAGTTATGTCTCAAACGAAGCGTCAGTCAAGAAAATATGTAAAAAGCTATACTTTTCTGATAAATCTATGCAAAACATAGCGTGATCTTCCATTTAGAAGAATATTGCAGGACTGAGGTGGAAAAGCTATAATCTTTAGTATGCAGTTCATTCAAACATATGCACATGTACATGGAATTTTTGAATACCTCCATTTCTGGTGTAAGCCTTGCATATGCAATGCAAAATCCGTGGTTAACGCTAAGCCTCTGTAATTGCATAAAACAAGTCCGAGCTGAAGTAGCATCCAATTTTGTCAGACTGCTACAATCAAATATGATGAAGCTCGGAACATCGGGGATATTCATATTTTCGGGGGATACCTGTGGGGGGGAAGTGGGGGGAATATCAACTTAAAATATGCACATGTATCAGAAGATAGTTAACTACAATGATGGCATCATGGAGCCTATCACCATCCCAACCTCTGTAATTTTTGGATCTTATAAACTGGAACAAATGCTGTTCTCCAAATAAATTGTTCTATGGCCTCTCAAGTGTTAGGAAAAGAACAGTATTAAGACTACATTCATTGTGGTAATTTCAACTTTTATTTCAAATACAAATATTTATATATATTTGAAAAATGACCTACATGGCCAAAGAAATATTTTAAGGTGTAATTTATATAAGCACAAACTAGTTTAATCTTAGCAAATCATGACTAACAATGGCTAAAATCGATTAAATCCACAAGGTTTTACATTTATTTGGAGGAACATTTTAAAATTTACTATCCGACTAATTGCAAGTTCAAATACTTTTTATTTGTACAAAAAAAGTGTTGATTGCCGTTACTGTTAACATTAATACAGCAAACTTCTGATGTAGCAAATTCTTATATTAAAAATTTTCATTTATAAGAAAGAAATGAAAAAGTCATATTGTGCTAAGTTCAGCTTCAGATTAACACATTTCAGATACAGCTAATTTTGTATACATTAATTAAATTTGGTGGCCCTGATAGTTTTGTTCAATTCAACGTTTACTGTAGATATTTAAAAAATTGTATCATAACATAAACTATAGTCGGATATAATCAACTTTAGACCATATTACGCAAAAATGATTCAATTTAACATTTAAAAAGTAACTTTTTAGCTGAACCTAATCTATAGTCTTATAAACAGTAGCTGCTGCTTTTCAAGCCCACCCTGAGACTGGGTCTTTTTGGGCTTAATAAACAGCTGGGCTTACAAACCAAAAAATGTATAGCTTAGATGCACTAACAGAAAAATTTGAGATTAGCTAAAATATGCACGATATACGGCTGGGCTTTTTGAAAATTTACTTTAAATTATACATGCCTGAAAGGGGTAATCCCCCCTATGAACTTTCTTCTGCATTCCATATTGACTGTCAATTTCCCCAAATATCTTTTCGGCACTTTTTGAATGAGCCAATGATAGCGAATGATAATCATTCTTTTGGATATCCATCGACTTAGCTCTCGTTTGCCGTGGAAAATTTTTGTGTTCAATTAAGGGTTCTGTACTATCAGTAGATTTTGAGCATGGTACTGGAGTACAAAGTCGATTGAATAATTTTTTAAAAGTTCTTTGGAAAAGGTGTAAAATCCTTTCAAAGCGGTTGGAAAGAGTTGTCTCCTACAGGAAAAAATAATAAAACAAATTTCAATCAAGTCATGCCTTTTTACAGGAAGTTAATGTAAATATTTCTTTACTATCACCAAGTACTATTTGATAAAGTCATCTCAAATTATTACTTTGTTACAATTTTAATGGAAAAAACATATTGGATGCAGAATTATATCTGTGGATTTTTTAGCTCTTCTATTGGACTACTAATTTAGTTCTATTATTGTGACTTGTTATTGGTCTAATAGAGAAGGTCTTATTTTAGTCAAAATGCATGCCAATCATATTCAAATCATTTTGTTGGGCAGCATTTTAGTAATATTTTAGTGGCTCCTAAACCTCCCGACAATTTAGAGAATGACAATTATGAAAATGTAGATCACTATTAGAAAAACCAATGTATACATAGAAAATATGTAAAAAAGAATGAATGTGATTTAAAATCCTAGCGTGTAGGCATTTATTCAGTTATGTCACCTATTTATCTTTAAAAGTATAGCTATTTTTCAACAATTTGAATAAATCATTCATCTTTACTTCCATAAATAATTGCAAAAACTGTTCAATTAGTTCAAATAAAAGACACCACTGATTTTATCAGGAAAATATTCTTCTTGTAGTATCAAAACTGGTGATTTATAATGTACAGATCACCAGAGCAGTTCAAAAGACACAATACACATAAAGTATATACTAGAATATACATGAGCATAGCTAAAAGAAAAAGCAACAATTTTCCACCGAACACAAATCCTAGGCGTTATATTCAAATTGTCTTGGATTTTGCAGCTTTTAGAACTTGATTAAAGCAACATGGTAGTTTACCAAATCGCACAAAAAGCTCATGGAATATAAAAATATCACTTTAAAATTATCGATGAAATAGTTTGAACTCAACTTGTTCCAATATTTCACCCCTAAGTGACCAATGATTATGTGATGTTTTCATGTTCCGAAAACTCCCGTAAAGACTGTAAGACTTCCACAAAAGTCTACTCAAACAAAACTACTGTGTGTTATAACTGAACTATTCCTAAACAGTAATTGAGAGGGAATTAATTTGATTACAACAGCCTGTTTTGTATATCTAATTTTTTTAGATTATAAAGTTGTCTAAGCCATGAGTTAAATAAAACCACCCGCAGTTGTGAATTGCTTGCACAATGGACTTCAAATCATAAAACTAAAATTTTGGGACCACCCAGATTAATTTGTCATAACTGAAATTTGTTACATCCAAAATATTAAGTATACTTTTCATTTATTCATTTTCAATGAAAGTTTGTTCAAAACAAATCTGTTACATTCAAAGTTTACTGTATTGAAAAAATATTATTTTTATTTTTCCACATTGTAAAAAGGTATACCATGAAGTTTTGATAGAGCCGCCTTTCATGGGATATTACTTTATATGCAACTTTTACTGGGGATATAATTCAATTGTCGATTATAAAATTTAACTTTGTACAATAAGATTCTTCATTAAAATATGATGTTTACATTATTTTTATTTTCTGCTTCAGTTAGCTTTGTTGATAGTCCTAAGGCATCCTTCACTTCTGCAAGGACGTGTGTAGCAGACCCAAAAAAAATTTCTCCTCTGAGCTGCAAAGTGAAAAAGTACAAGTTGACACTCTACAAATCAATAGTGCTTGTTTATGGAATGTGTGCGCAAATTTACAATAACAGTTAACACCGGATACAATGAATTATTTTTTCATGATTTTTTATTTATAGCAAATACAGAAAAAGTCGTATTGTGCTATGTTCTGCTTCAAATTTTGAATTATTACAAACTAATTCAGTGATCCCGGCAGATTCGTTATATCCTAAGTTTACTCTTCATACTTTAATATTTTAAATTTGGCCAATACTATAGAATATGCTTCAATGTGTACTTTTACTAGTTCTAAAAATGGCCTAAGAATATAAATTTGTTCTATTTAAATGCAATTGGACAAACTTTTGATTAAATACAAAAATTATTTTTTTTTATAACTACATTTTTATGTGCGGCCAAGCATATATTCATAAGCATCCACATATGCAATCACATGTAAACATGCATACATCAAATATATACGTATGTAAACATTCAAACCTTAAACTTGCATTCAAATTTCATGCAAAGACTCCTTTATCTGTAGGTAGTGAAAAGTTAAATATAACTTATAAAAGGGTCAAATTTTTTCTTAGTCAATAAAAAAATAGTTTTTCATGATTTTTTTACTCAAAGTGATTGAGCATATACTCATAACCATAGTACAAATTCCTAGTTGTGCCACTGCAGCATACTTAATAATGCACATATAAATATATATAAATTTTACCTCCATACATAGAATCTTGTCTCTATTCGTCCATAATGCAAAGCAGCCGCCATTACCACAATATGAAACAGTACACAATGCTTTATATTCAGATGAATGGAATATACAACAGAAAAACTATAAAAAAAATCTACCTTAAACATACATAAGAACCATTGACTGCCAAAGCCAAACTGTGCATTCAACTTTGAACTGATTAGAACAATTCTATTTTTTAATTGAATTTCATGGCTCGCCACAAAAATGGTAATTTCTCGGTTATTATTATTTTCTTGTCAACTAAATTTCGAAAGTTAATTTACCTTCTAAAACTGAAAAATCAAGGTAATTCAATTACAACACATAAGGGTTATACTCGAATTAAGCTATATACGCACATGCCAGTTGACAATTTAAATAAACTCTCCTCGAATAGTATTATATTATGTAATTCAAATATGTTCTTTTACCTAAAAAATGGAAATTTAAGACAATTTTATTACAATGCATAGAAGTTGTAATCAGGGAAAAACTGTAGCTTAATGCTGCTAGCATAGCTGCTTACTCTTAGGCAACAAGAAATCTCCTTCAGATACTAATGCCAAAGCATGAATGTATATATACATATATCCAGATTTTTTGGACTACAAAAAACTTCTATACAAATCAGCTACTCAGTGTTAGTAATTCAAATTTCAAATTAAGACCCTTTTTGCCCTTTCTAAAAATAACTACTTATAGAATTCACCCCCTATATGAATACAGTAAACTTCGGATATATCAAATCTACTGGCACCATCAAAAAATTTGATAAGTCAAAAATTTTTTTTATTCAAAACCTAAAGCTGAACATAACAAAAAAAACTTTTGATTTACTATAAGTGAAAATTCGCTAATAGTGAATTCATTGTATTCAAAGTTTACTGTGTGTTCAACATATGTAGTTAATATTTTACTCTATGTATTAATGGTCAGAAAATGGATTAAATCTATTATTTGATAGCTTTGCATCCACCAACTTTCCTTTACTAATGCATATTGATATCTCTAATCCGATATATTTCATTAACTGACAGTTTTCGGTGTAACCGATAGTATCAGTTTATGAAATATTAACTTTACTTTGCTTTAAATTTCAGCATGTACTGTTCCATATAAACTCTAACAACAAATTTATTATAATGTCAGAACTTTTAAGACCTGTATACTGCTAGCACTCTTCGTTGCGACGCTGGTCTCACAACTCTGCTTCGCTTATAGACCCTCTGCATGGTGTGCATAGACTCCGATGCATATGACACCACAAAGTCAATTAGCGATAGGGCAATTCCGGCTAGCAATCCAGTGTTGAGGCCAAATATTATTATGGAACAAAAAGTAGCTAGCAATATCAAATACTCGTGCCATAGAAGTTTATGCCGAACCTATTAATAACGTATAAATTATAATAATAGAATTACAGACAGACATATCAGATTAAGTCTTGTGCATCAGAATAATGGCTAGTATACTAGTTTTTACATTCTGGAAGTCAATACCAATATAAACAATAAAGGACATTAAATGATAAAAAAATTGATAATTTTGTGAAACGTCGTTGTGACTTTTCGTGCCTATGAAATTTGAATAAAATATTGTACAGTCGAATATAATCGAGATGGCACAAAATTAGTCACTGCAAGTCAAATTACCTCTATAAACCATTCAATCATTAGTTCCCATGCTATGAATGTTAGTGTCGAACTGAAAAAGAACAAGGGTACATACCTACACAAAAAGTGAAAAAAATTATACAACTTTTTTTGTCTAGAAGTGAACAAATATATATAAAGCACATGCATATTATAAATACTGAAAAATTGCAATTTTGCTATTATTCAAATTTATCAACTAGACTTAAAATGCATTATTCTGAACATAAACTCTTCGAAGGGAAATGCGCATGTATACAATTAAAGATTGAAATTTCAATAAAATTTTGCTTTTTTGACACTTTTCTATGAAATCTATCCAGCCTCAAATGTGGTCAAATAGAACTATGATTCATTGTAAGTACTAATTTTTTATATTCAAAGTTTTCTGTAACTACTGAGAGTTGTACATTAATGGGTCCACTGGCATAAAAAATACTGCAAGTTCAGAAAACATTACAATCCAGCCGCATAAGCAAGACCTATGAACAAAAATTGAACAAGTATGCTGCAAATATTAGTAGTTGGCATTGTGCATTGATATATATTTATACATATAAACGTATGAATGTATGTAGATATGTATTGTTCAATAAGATTACGCCTTTTAGAATCATTCCATTTAACTGGCTAGTTATTGCACATACATAAATATATGAATGAAAATTGCCTATTAAGATTCCACCTTTCATAGTAGGTTTAAATACTTTCATTAAAATGGATGAGTTTAGTCAACTGAACGGCACATATAGTAATTAAAAGGAAATACCAACCTACAGTGTGTGCGGTAGGTAAAAATTGTATTTGAAAATATGTATGACCCAGGAAAGCCTCCTGTAAACCCAGAAATTACATTACTCCAACCCACTACTTGTAATTCATTGTTTGTCTCCAGAGGTTCCCCCATATCCATCTAAGTATTTAATAAAAAAGGTTTAATCCATATGAGGTTTTAAAAATAATAAATTTAAAAAAGTGAAAGTGAAGAAAAAGACTTTAATAAATGAGAATCAGTTTTAATAAATAAACATTAAAAGTTTTAGTACATGAAATTAAGGTTTAAATAAATAATAAATGATTTCAATAACATTCCAAAACTTTCCATACATACAAATGATGATATTTTGGTCATCCAGGTCACAATCAGGAGCCTAAATTACATTTGATTATTGCCAAAACAGAAAACAAGATAACTCAAATACAAAGCAATTGTTCTTCATACTCAATTAGCAACAGTTAACAGTTATAGTTTGATGCAATCAAAAATTTCAGTTTATGAAGTATCAACTGCATTAAAATTATCAAAGTACGCATAGAAACATGCATCCAGCAATATATCAAAAGTATCATTGTTAAATGAATTCATGAGGTATAGATGCATGCACACAGCAGTGTCATAAATATTTATGTAACAGTGCCTAATTGCATGGAGCATTACACGTACTTACAATGTAACAAGCTTAAAGTACTTTAAAACTAATATTTTATTTTAAAAAGTACTTACTTCGATGGCTGCAACATCTAGGCTGTACGCATATATGGACATAGAAATTAAAAAAAAGTAGTCAGTTTCTAATACTTGAAATATATAGGAATATCAAGGATACAAATATTTTGTTCGTATCATGTGAACCCAAGAATAATTTAAATTATCAAGCTGCATTGAGTTACTAACAACTAAAACTCCATTTATTTGACTAAGCAAATGCTTAAGGTCGATTCTGTAATCCAATTATTCCTAAAATCAGTTGAATTCCTAAAATCGGTTAAATTTCTTGTAATTCACTACATTTTGTATCTGATGAGACTCAAAGATGAATAGCTCACAGACAGAGAAGAAAGAGGGAAAAAAATGCAAGTTTTAACTTTAACTTGAGATTATTCAGAATAATCCTCTAATAATTTCTATGGCTGTAATTCAATGGAGGCTACTATATTATATATTTCTAGTTAACTGGTTAGTATGAATACGGACAAAAATGCAATGATACATTGGATAACTAGGTAGCAGTCATAGAAAGCACTACAAAGAAACACTGATATTTCATTTAAAACATAATGAACTATTTTACAAAAAAATGTGAATTTTCGAAAAAATAACTTTCAGTTGTCTTTTAACAAATTTTTTGTTTACAATGAATAAAAGAAAAAGTCACATTGCACCAAATTCAGCTTAAGATTATTGGATGTAACAAATCAATTCATTAGTTATTCTGACAGATTCAATGCATCCAAAGTTTACTGCATGTACTAAAAAGTCTTTTAGATTGTTATAGCATTTCCAATATAAATGTACTTACTAGAAAAATTCAAATTTGGTATATTAAAAATTTAAGAATCCAATGTGAATGTTTTACAATCTTGTATATACTTAATTCAGCACCATTTTTTTACTGTACTTTTTTCTCTAAGAACATTAAATTACACCAATAAGGAAAAAATTGAATAAAATGGCTTTTCGTATAGTGTACTACTAAAATCTATTTCATTTAACACCATACTAAAATATAATAATTTATAAAAAGAAAAATATTTTTTTGTCTATTTATGAGACAGATATTCATTTAAGTTAGGATTTTTTTACTTTTCTGTATATATCAAATTTTTCCATATAAAATGTATGGGCACGTTCACACAGAAGTTTTTCAATAACAAAAATGCTAATTCATTTTTACAAAATTTATTAAAAAATAAATTAATATTCAGCTGCTTATGTAAGGACATAGCTTTTTTACAGGATTCCAGTACCTTTTCATTCAATTTAAGTAACTTTTTCTGTGATCTAAAACCATTCTATAATAAATATACATAAAAAATGGATTTTCGTGTGGCTTCGGTAACTCTTAATGGTATTCCATTGCATTTTCATGGAATTCAATAGTTGTAAAAATTTGAATAGCCTACCTGCTGCTAAATGCAACAACAACAACCATAGCAAGCCATACCAGTACAACGTGAGGAACCACATCCCATTGGACCAAATCAAATTTAAATAGACCAATCACATCTGATACCGCTGCCGCCTCTCGCTCTTCCCCTACTAACCCGTATAACCGCGCAGTCTTCAAATTGTAACCTGACATGCCCAGAGCAATGTAAAATAATGCTACTACAAGTATCATGCTTCCTGGAAGAGCTGCAAAGTGGTCGAATCGCCTGTGATACAACACATACATACGCACATACTGATACCTACCTACATTCATGCATACATACTAACACTCTATACTGTTACATACATCCGTGCATACTTGCAACATACCGACACTTACCTACATTCATGCACATGCATACATGCACATGCATACATGCACATGTATACATGTTCGGACAAATTCATTCTTTCTTAAGTTTACTATCTAGACTTTTTAGTCCCTCAAACACTAAAATATGCTATAAAACTATTCAGCTTTTTGGCCCCACTGTTAAAATCTAACTTGTTTCATGTAATAAACGGTTACAAGAGTTCAAAAAATTTCTTGGACCTTAAGATTGCTTATATTTTTTGGCTACCTGCTTACAAAAGAAAATAAAGCACCAGCAAGCAATCCTGGCGTACATAGCAGTAACGTATAAGCATCCTTTAGTTGACCCCAATCTTTTAATGTTTGAAAAGATGTCCCTGTACTCAAGCTTAACCCTGCTTCTAAGCAAAAAAATCCGATGAAAGCCAAATACCTAGAATAAATAACAATTTACGGTAGTTAAAATTTTTAAGTGAATTCCTGTTCCAAGTGTACATTATCATTCTCTTCAGAATTCATGCTACAAAAATTTATGTTCACTTAAATTTGTGACTTTTTAACTTTTTGAAGCTAAAAATTTTGTCCATGTAGAACTTTCACTTTTGTAGGAAGATAAAAAGGGTAACATTTTTAAAATTGTGCAGTATTAGTGGCCTCAAAAGTATAATCAATCAAAGCTTAGATGACTAAAAGTATTATAAAATACATAAGAATAATCCTGCTAGCTATCAGCAGGAAATTAAAACCAGAGCTACAGAAATATAGATTTATTTTTTATATGCCAAGCAAATAAATATATTTTCATAGACTAACTAATGACTCTTCAGTCTTGGGGGGTTTGAATTTGACATTACTTTTATCTATATGAATTGGAAACCTTCCCTTGTATATCAGAAGCTGTTATTAAATATAAATTTTCAGTAAAAATTGTCTTGTGATGAGATGAAAAGGCATCAATTCATACACTTTATAAACCCTTCCAAAACATGACTTTTGAAAATTTAAGAAATTATAAGCAAAAAGTCAAAAAGCATATAGTTGCCCTTTCAAATTCTCAATCATACGTATGCTTCTTAAAGTGGCCATTTCAATTCTAATGCAAGAAAAAAACATGATTCATGGATATTTCCTGCCAACTACTGGCATTGGTAGTTAGATTAAATCCTGGTTGATCATATATAAGTTATTCCGAAATGTGACTTTCAAATAAAATTAAACTCATCATGAACTAAAAAGTTACTAATGCATGTGCTTTTCCATTCAAATTCTGTATCATTAGCAAGAAATTTATTGTTCTTAAAAATATTTCTTACCCTCCAACTACAGGCATTGGTAGGTACGAAACAAAACGTGCTAACTTAAGTTTTCCAACAACAACAAGACATATTCCTAGCATTGCAGTACTCAGTGCGGTCACAAAAAGAGTGGTGGACACTACCACTTCAGCAGACTCGCCTCTGAGCTTTAGGGCTATAATTGCCGTTATTTTTGAAAGGAAAATAAGACCTGCATGCAGAAAACTCAAGATATGGAAAATTTTCCAGGATCACCAAATTAATTTTTTGCATCCGAGCTTAATTGCATTTTAATATTTGAAGCTGAACTTTAGCACAATGACTTTTGATTTATTTGTGGAAGAGCTGGCACAGTATCTATTAAGTTAATCAACTATTTCTTACAGTTGTGACTACTAGCCATCATCGTGCCTTGTAATAACTTAAATGATTCAATAATTAAATTAAAAGATTTACTGAAAACTAAATATTTACATTCAAAGTTTACTTCATAGATCAGTAAATTGGAAATATTCATTTGACTCTATATTTTTACCTTGGCGTAAGTAATCATGAAAAAAGATAAGGTTGTGTAACGGCTAAACTGGCCCTATCTTAAACACTATTAATCGATTTAGAATAATTAGATGATAATCGGCATTCCGAACACACTGAGAGTATCCTACTGGTCTAAAACTGTTTTGGTCCTTATGCATGAAATTCTATTGAAAGTAACATGTTTTCAGGAATTGCTTGGGTCAGAATTTCAGTGGGACTAGCAAAAAGTATTGAATATTAAAAAAATGTAAGCAAATAAGGAAATATCAAATGTCCTTATACAGTGAAATGAAAAATCTTCTTGATAGTGAATATTTTGCTGTAGACTGTTAAAACAAACAGCTAAAAAGGTACAGGGAAACTGCTTTAAATTTTTATTTTAAAGTTATGATAATCATAAGAAGGTAGCACGTGTTTCGCACTAAAAAATATTTATGAAACATCACAATCAAAAACGATTAATAATAAAGTTATCGTCACGCATTGGAATCTCACTAATTTAGCTCAGACTTACACGCATTTACACACAATCTTCAAATACTTACCAATAGATTGTCTCAAATAGTTTTTTATAGGTTTAAGAGAAATAAGTTTATACAGATCATCAGTCATAGAATAACCTGCATCCTGCACTTGACCAATGGCAAAAGAAAGCGAGCTTAACGAAATGAAGCAACATTGATGAACTGCACTCGAAAATAGGACAAGTTTTGATAGAGCCGGCATGAACGGAGAGTACACAGAAGAACCAAATATTATTAGCGCATATCCATCTGCGAAAAATTTTCAAATAATTTCAATCATACGGTAGAAGCTGACGATATAAATATCAACTTACACAAGACGGGCACACACATTATTGCATTGACTATCCCATAAACGATTGCTAGGGCATATGATTTCTTATTTATAAGTGGACTAGGGGGAATTGGAATACTTTTCTCGACATTAACACTGGGATACGCTGAATAATCCATAGCACCAAACAAATGGTTGGTATTATGTGTTGCTATAGAGGGTCAGATCAAAATTGCTCAGTAATAAGTAAGAATTATTTTCAGTCCGACAGCTAACTCTGATATCTTTCCCACAAGAAACGTTCCTTAAACTTTTAGTTTAGAATTGTTTCGCTATTCAACTTATCCCTGAAATGGCCGTTGGTTAGGAACCTCATAACAATGGTAGCAGTACTTCAACTTCAAGGTTAACAAATTATATTATTGGAGTGTTAGGAACTGTATTATATGTTGTGAACCGTGCCCGCTGATCTGTCCGCAACCTGTGTTAAAGCAAACATGAACCTTGGACATGAAAGAAATATGGATCCTACTGTTTTTTGTTTTTCGTTCTTAGGAAGTTACTTCTTGCTCTGTAGGATAAGGAACTGATGAAATAGATACTTTTTGAACATGGTTATCATCTTTTACTAGCCTTTTAATTATTATGAATAATTTTTACCAACAGTTAGTATATAAAACATGTTCTACACCTTGAATAGCTTTTCTATAGTAGCCTCTCTTGTAAGACCATACTTTGATATGGATAAAAATGTACAGGCTTAAACAAGATGCAGATTTTACCAAGATGTGTGAAAGATGCCAAATTGTGAAATAAATGTCAAAGAGGGGGAGCCATATAAAAATGATAAAAATTACAATTCATTTGTTCTTGTATTGCTTTGCTTTACATTGATGAGCATTCAGCAAACTATGGAAACTACAAAAGACAATGATCAACTTCTAAATGTCATTTAGCAATAGGAAGTTATTGAAATCCTTGCATAAAGCAAAGACCCATCTAGTTGCAGTGTTGCTCGGAAATAAAGTGTTAGTTATAGAGCAATCAGAAACATGACAAAAGAGAAAAAAGAAATACAAGTTCAAAACCAAGACAGTATTACTCATACATTGACACTTTGTGCAAATAAAGTGAAATATCCAGAACTTGAAGTATGTCACTACTAATGGATTAATCCTTAACAAAGAATGTGATAGTCTCAGCAAATAGCTTGACTGATTCAGTTCCAACATTTAACTGCAGACAAAATAAAAATAAAGACTGAACAAAAGCAAGACATGATAGGAACTATAATATATATTGCATTTGCAAGACTGAATTACATGATCACCAAGGCTACTTACATGATCAGAAGCAAATCATCTAATCAATATACTTTATAGTTCAATATGATGATACCATAATTATTGTTGAAGTACAATAATGACTTGCCACATTTGAAATAATCATATTTAACTAATTTTAGCTTTTATTAGATGTAGTGATCCTAACAGAATATTGCTTATACTACCACCAACCATGATGATCAACAAAGTACTTCAGATAGCTTAAACTCTTAACATATTCTTCTGATGAATCTAAAGCACTGTGGAAATGGCTCCAAAAATTTTGCCAGTATCAAGGATTGAATTCAATCCATTTGCTCAGAGAAGGAAAAGTTGATTAGAAATGATCCTAAACTGCTTGACTCTTAAAAATTTGTGTAATGCTGCTAGCCTGTATGAACCCAGCAATGTCTACTACAGGGACAAAACTGGCCTATTTTACAATCTTATTCCCAGATACACAATATTGGTTTCTTGCAAAGATCTTTTGACCATTTGTTTCAAAAAAAGCAAAAACAAAAACATATTAATGGACTTTTTTAATGCCACACCATCTGAATATGCTGGACATGTTGATCAGAAAGTTAAAAAAAACCTTTATGCTTCACAGGTAATTTTTCTGCTGATTCTGTACTACCAGCAAAATCACTGCATAGGTTGATGTTCCCTCATTTAGCAAATGACTTGATGAGATCTTGAACCATGTGTTGGCAAGCAAATGGGACACAAAGTTTTGCTCATTTTTGACAATGCATTCAGGCATTTAATTGCATTTAAAAACAGCATTCAAGCAATATCTTTTCCTTCAAACAACAAACTTTGGCAGCCATCCATGGATATGGGAATTATTCTAGCACTTTAAAGTGATACAAAAATTTGTTACCTGTAAAGATACTGGCTCTTCACACCAGTTATCAATCTATGAAGATAGTTCAGAAGCAACAACAAAGAAGGAAACAAAGTGCTGCTGGCATTACATATGGAAAACCACCCCATTTGGCAGATTCTGCAGCATTTATCAGTATTGCTCCGAATAAAGTCAGCTGGAAGTCTTTGCACAGTTGCTTCAAAAGAGTCAATATTATTCCTACTTTTCATAGATTTTGTTCTAGACAAACTGGCAATCTTGGACTGGAAAGGGGCAAAGATATTTTTTAGGAATTGACTTTTTGTCATGCAATCTGTTCTACTATCCATGAAATGTTTCTATGGCTATTGATGATTTGTAGCTTGTTGTTCAAACCAATTTGACTTAATCTGATTGATATGAAAATAATGTTGAAACAACCTGTTGGCAAGATTATTCTTGGCAACATATGAATAGAGTATAATAAACTGTGCTTTAGCATATAATCATTTTGTGTTTTGGTTCCTTGTTACCTGTTCCGATTTATACATTAGTTTAGTAATCATACTCTTACAATATTGTAGAATTGGCTAGTTTGCTGCAAAAACTCAGCTGATTTTACAAACCTCACAGGCAGGCAAAGTAATTCTAAATGATGAAATTGTTCAATGTTTATAGGCCAATAAAAAGTGCCTGGATGAGTTTTAGAATGCCATCATAAAAGAAGTAGATGAAACAATGCAAGGAAGTTTCAATCCAGATTTCCGAATACTCACTTCATGCAATGAGTTGGATGATGGCAAGGCACAACTTGTTGTGCCTCATTCCAATACAATCGTTTAACCTGCAATTATAACAGATATTCTGCAGACCGCAATGTCAGGATACTTGCTGGTCCTGCTATCTTGTTAAATTGCTATGGCATAACTGCTTGACTCTGTTGGTAAATGTTTGTCCAT
>JAULBW010048885.1:0-58113 GCA_032358265.1 Vaucheria bursata
CAAGGTCTCGGGTTCGAATCCCGATGCTTCCAAATATTATCATACTTAGCTATACATTCACCCAAGAATCCTAACAACTACCATGAAATACCAAATTGAACTTTCTATACATATAGTGTTTGAGAGATAATAGACTTGGACTTTTTTCTGTACCCTTACTCAATTTGACCACTAAGTGTTATGAATGGGCAAGCAAAACAAGCAAGACGCAAAATCACAATGGCAAGGGAATATTAATGCAAACACAATTATGTTGCTGGAAGTAAACATACTTCACAGCAACACACAAATCATGATACTAACCTGTTACCATAGCCTGTCACCACAGTCTGATATACTGAACATTGGCTCACCTCAAAACTTTGTAGAATTGTACAGATATAAAATAAAACTAATCCTTTAAGGAGTTAATTCCTAACATTAAGCCTACCCATTCATTAACCAAACACTTTTATATAAATCTCAAAATACTAAAATTACCAGACAAACTTTTATTCTAAGTCAGTATGCTTCAGCTATGCATGATCAATATTTTATATACTCCAAGTTCTATTTTATTGTCAATAATTCTAAGAACCAATCTATCAAAAATTTCAAAGCTATGAATTTGAAATTAAAGAAATCTTCTTGCTTTTACATATTTATTTTAGGCAGCATTCCCAGAATAATGCAAAAACAATTTCATTCGGTGAAGGATTAATAGTCTTTTGTGACCTCTAGGATTCTGACAAAATAGATGCTTTGATTCACAATCTTTTCCATTTTTGAGTTAATCAATTTTAACTTAAATTTAAGCTTCATTACAAGTAAACATTCTATTAAATGTGTTTTAACAAAAAAAATTAAATTTTTCTGGAAAATTTTTTCGACTTTATACATTACCAAAAATGAGTCTCTATGGTAAGCTTAGTTACTACTTTAACATAATTTCTAACAGCTTAAAAATCTCTTCACCAAAATATTGAAAAAATGTGTACAATTAAAAAATAAAGATATAACTTATGTTACATGCAAATTCTAATGCATTGTCTGTTGTTTAATGTGATTTACAGAGTATTTTTTTTGGCATCAGTTTCATTCAGAATAACATCGAAAAATGCTTATTGCCTAAAATTTTGGATGAGTTTTTGTATATACTAATTTTTTAAACAGAACAAGTACTTTTAAAAGTGGCTTACTTTTTCTGCAGTTAATGAAATTATTCGTTTTCAAGTTCTAGTACTTTACATACTTGATGCTTTGTATCTTTGTGACTAATAAGATGGATTTACTCTTTTCAAAATGTTACACGGGCTTGATTTCTAGTGCAAAATCAGTTGCAGACTATATATTGGATTAGTTTTCAGGAGAAAGTTGTTAAACATTGCTCGAGTTGTTTTTTTTCGCTTTCAAAAGCTTCTGTTCTTAGTGATTCAACTTTTTATTTATTGTGGCTATTTGTGCAGTTTTTTTAGAAGTGTTGATGACCTACATAGTATTTGTAGTCAGTAAAATTTAAAGTATGTTTTTTTGTACATTTTTGATAATTCATTTTTTCCCTCCTATCAAATAAAGTAACTTAGATACATAAGCATTATATATTTTCTTGTATACTTTGTCCTAACTTGTGCATAGATGGCACAATGAGAGTAATCTAGCTATATGGTAACAGCAATTAAAATTAATATGGAACTAAAATATTTTATTTGTATTCTTCATTGCATTTATAGAAAGTTTTTAAGGTAGAAAATTTGCTTTCTCATCAATTTAGTAATTAAGGTACATCATTCGGGTCAAGTTGAAAAATCTAAGTATTTGCAATTATTATTTGAGCTTGGAGTTTTGTGCTCAGTTTCTAATGTTCATGAATGAAAAATAAGAAAAATATTTAATTCAGGATTATGTCTTTATCGGATCTTAAAATCAACTTCAATATAAAACAATGACTCGCCATATATACATTTTTTTGTTGTTATAATCCATTTTAAGGAATCAAAATACTATTGTGATATTTTCAACATGCCATCTCCAACAGTGTCCAAGAAAGAAGCGCGAATGCTTCAATCTGAAGAATCAAAAATGATGGGGGGTAATGTTGACAAGGGCAGTCTGGCTGCAAAAGCACAGAGTCTTGCTGATCGAGGCAAAAGTGCTCATGCTCTTGAAGATTTTCACACACCCGTTACTCGCCAGGAAGCATCTTTAGCTCAATCCATTGAGGCAAAGGCAACAGGTCATCAACCTGGGAAAGGAGGCTTAGCTGCAGTTGCTCAACATATTGCTGATACAAGCAAATAGATTTTTCCCATGAGATACACACATGGACTCTATAAATCAGTTCATGTCTTTTTGTAAATAATAAATAGTCTCATATAGATATTGCGTTTTCAGAATCTTCACGTAAATGTTTGCACGATCTTTGATAAAGAATTGACTTGAAAGGATGCTATTTTTGTTTTGAAACGGAGAGTTACATTATTATCTAATATTTAAATTTCCTCAAATTTGGTGTACATGTTGAAATTCTGACAAAAATATTTACCACATAAAAAGATAGCTTGGAATAACATGATTGATTCTGTCACGATGTTCTTATAAATAATCATCTTGAATCCGCGATATTGATTTAAACGTTATATATCCGAGAAGTCCGTCAACCCCTTCAGACTCTCTATTCCAATTTTTCCTGAGTTGTACTGTTAATATGATATCTGTTGCGCGGATTTTGTGTGTATTTGGGATATTTTTATGCTCAGTCGCGTTCAAAGTCTCAGTGTCGACTCCGTATCGTTTTCCTTTAATTTCTTCCGTTCATGTATTAAGCAAGTTAACGCATCGCCGTATGGCCCAAAATGACATCGCAAATGACTCTGATGCGACCATTACCATAGATGAGAAGAAAAATATGCTTTTTGGTGCGATTAAATATTTTAAAGGTGATACAAAACATGAAAAAGTGATGGAAGTCATCAACTTGCTCTCTGATTCAAATCCAAATAAGAATTCCGTTTCAGATCAGAGCCTCATGTGTGGCAACTTTACCGTAGTGGCTTATAAGTAAGCGCTAATATTTTCGGTGTATTCACTAGTTATTTACATTTGTTAATTTTAACCTTGTATACAGGATAAAACAATATATAATGAGGAAATATTGTGATTAACATTTCTTTTCCAAACTGAACACTTCTATTTTAATGTAGAACTATGCTTTCAACAATATTTGTAGAAATGCAAACGGTGTAAGATTATGTTGATGTTTTATGTTCGATGTCTGAAACCGAACCTATGCCACCGATTAAAATTCAAACAGCTCAACTTAGAGTTATTTCTAAGTATTATATATTTCAAATAGTACGTTTCTGAACCATTTTGATGCATGACGTTCTTAGGAGATGTATTATATTTACATAGGCTTTAACCTTTAAAAGCTTAATTTTAAACTTTTTCAAGCTTCCTTGGCGGAGAGTTCGGGCCAAATGGTTGGGATTGTACGCTTGGACGCTTGGCATTCAATTTATTTGAACCAAATGACTTTCCTGTAACGTTGACGCACACCCTCAATACAATTGAGAAAATAGAAGGTGCTGAAGGTATCAAGAATGATCAGTACATTGGATTGATTTATGAAATTATTTTTTAATGAAATTTCATCAAAGTGGGGTGGGATATTTTATTTGCATAGTACATATTCCATCTAAAAATACCTAAATTTCAACCTTGGAATTGTGCAATGACATCATATTTGCCAAGTTGACCAATTTTCAATTTTAATAAATCAATGTCTCCTTCTTAGCATTATTCAATATACTATGATAAATTGATTTTTACATTTTGGCACGCATGAAGGCAATATGTCGTATACGGTGATTATGACATTTATATCTCGAGATCCGCAGCATAATGTTAAGGGCACCATTACATTAAATGGAACATGTAGGCCTGATAAGAAAAATTCGGAAAGGCTGATTGTCACTTTTAATGCTGGTATCATGCGTCCAGCTCTAGGACAGGTATAATATCTAACATTTATACTTTGAAAGTTTATTTTTTTAGAGTCAAATAGACGTGCGTTTTTTCCTTACTACACTTTTCAGAATGTATTTCTCAGTACTCTTTTTTAACAATTTTTCTTATTTTTGTTGATTTTCGTAATTTTTTTCAATTTTCGTTAAACATTTCATTATACCATGTTTCGCTGTAACGTATTTACTGCAGAAATTGAAGTCATGGAATAAAATATTTAAACCAAACGAGAAAGCGCAACTGTCGTTGAGGAAAAAGTTGGGAAATTTATTTTGTAGACTTCGAAATATGGGCGATAAGGGTGTTATCATGTAAGTTCAATATTATTTCTTTTCAATTTTGTATTGTTTTTAGGATAGAAATAAAATGAATCATTTATATCCTATAGCTCAAAATTTTATTTTTTGTTCATTTTTATGCTTTGAACATTTTTGCAGGCGTACTTTAAAGTCTCCCGCAACGGGTCATGTAGATATTATGTATGTTGACAAGTCAATTCGAATCACACGTGGAAATGCCGGCTCTGTAATCGTCGTTGAACGCACATAAATTTCAGCAGTAGCTTAGATGTTTGTGGTAATAATTCGAATGTCACTAATGTCAGACTTTTGTGATCCGCCGTATCATGAAATCTGCAAATAATTGAAGAGTTTATAATGCTAGGTAATTTACCCCACATTTTCAAATTTTTGCATTTGATTTTATGCCTTCATTTTTTTGACAGTCTAATGCACTTTTAGATGTAATGTTCTTACAATGTTGGTAATAATCTTGATTTTTCTCATTTCACTGATTGAAAAGCCATATTTATTTTGTTTATGTGCAACGTTTTCAAGTAAATCAAAGAATGGACATTGTAAATTGCCCAGCGCATGCAGCGCTAATGTTACATTGCAGTTAAAAAAATTTCTATATTGCTGATGTATTACTATGCATCTGTGTCATCATGACAAGTTGGCTATTGGAATAGTTGAATACATATAACTATCATGCATAGTCAGGATTTTTACTTGTAAGTGTTAGGTAGTCTCTTCCCTACATAAATATGGGAAATAATTGTGTTTGTTTGTATGTATACTTTAAACTCCCATGTTGAGGGTTTATCTGACATTTTTTGGGGTCCTGGTTGGCGGATTTTCTTGGGCATACTGTTTTTCGGCATGTTGCTCAAAGAACACGTAAAAGTCCTTAAACTTTAAAATCGTTTTATATATCGAACATGACAATTTGTTGTCTGAAGTCGAAATATTCCAATGAATGTAATGAAATATTTATATGCTACAAACATATCCATTTCCATGGTGCAATAAAGTATGCAACTATCTCATCTGCATTTTATATAGTGTATTACAAAAAACTAATATCATAAATTATGAAATCAGATGCTTTTTTTCCTGGACAAGATCAGTTTATTTCCGGAAAAACTATTGAGTTTTCGATTAAGATGCTACTTATTTGCATGCTTCTTGCTACCACCATTTGCGGTTGCTGTGTTAGAAAATTGTGCAAGTCCTTGTGTAAGAGATTGGTTCGATAAAATCTAAATGGAAAGTGAAGCACGACGTCAACCAAACGAGATGTAATGTAAAGTTTTTATGCCTTCGATCGGAAAGTTTTATTATACTTTAGCAGCAATAGTAAAGTTACATTTTGCATCAGCATAAATCCTTTGTAAGCACATGATACTTCAATTTTCTTCATCGAACACCAAATCTTAAACAACTAAATATTTATAATATTGATTTATTTGGCTTTTTCATGAAAGTTGGTTAGTTATTTATCACAATCCAACATACATGATGTAATATCTTGAAACTGCGTGTAAGATGATGCAATATGATAAGTACCTACAAATTTGTCAATTTTAATTGAATAAGATCAAACTACTAAGGACCATAAAATTAGAAAATAGTTATACTTGCCCCCAAATTTTTTTCTTGCTCATATTTGCGTACATTTTTAAACGTTATTATTTTAAAGATAGATTAATAGAATCATGGAATTGTATAAAAATTTGAAGATACAGTTTTTGTGCATATGTTGCCTTTATCACTATGACAAAGAGTAAGAATACAAGAGAATATTAGAGAAGAGAACTTGTTTCATTTATTAAAATACAACAGAATGAACTTAAACACACAAACAAGATAAGTTCTAGTCCCTTCAAACACATCTCCGAGAGACAGTTTTCAATGAGACACTTCACTGTCATTCAGTGTAATGCGGTTCAACTTTATTATCTCTTGATTCATAAGTGGAACATCCGAGGTAATCATTTTAATGAAGTGATGTAGAAAAATAATAATTAAAATAATTCTTGTTGAAATGTAAGAGACCGGTAATCCGATAAAGCAGCAATACGACATGGGGGTAAGTAAAATAGAACTGGCAAAATTGATAAACTGAAGTAAATAAACAGTCAGTAATTTGTGCTGGAATAGAGAAATGTCACTGCATGTCAACGTAAGCTCACAGAATTTCAGTATGTCTGATGTTGACATGAGTATGGATGTTCCTCTATAATAAAACTCACTCTGTTTGGTATATTGCTCTGTTAAATCTTTTAATTTCCATCAGTAATTAGAGCTGGTATATGGATGACAGATTATGTTTTATAAGAGTAGGTAAGGCGGGTGACATGCTAAGTGTTCCAGAATACACGTGGCATGCAGATAGCAATGAAAGTTGGTCAAATGAGTCAAATAGTGCATTCGCGTGTTATAATTGAATAAATATATTAATATAAAAGATGCCGTTAGACAGCAAACTTGCAGATAAGTAGTAGATACAGCAAATATCCTAACAATTACATCGAATGAGCACATACAAACACATTAACTAAAACAGTGCTACTTGAATATATACAAATCAACATAAATATTGAAACGTCACTTTGGTGTATACTGTATATTAATAAACAGCGCAAAATGAATCATGTTCAAATAGTCATCGGTTCTGGAGCAGGCACTTCTTCCACAGTCAGAAACTTGTACACAGAAGACTCCAGTACCTGAATAAAAACAAAGAATAATTATCGCTAAATTTACATCTTACGACTATATTTCAAGTTGAGAAAAATATTCTGCACTGTAATTCTTGGAAGCATCATTATAGCAAGTAATGTGCGATCAAATAAAGATAATTTCCATGATTCAATCGAGTAATTCACACAAGAATTAAATCGGCTTAAACCAATAACCAATTTGAATGCCTACAAGAAAACTATGTTCTCCTCAACATGCCGTTTCCAGAGCTCAATAAACATATTACCTCTGAATCTCAATTTAATTTCAAGTACTAATCTAGAGTTTAGAGTACACTTCACTTCGCAGATTATTACATCATCTGATGCAATAATTAAATGATGTACGAAATGTGCATAATCATTGAAAGTTATCATCACGTTTATTATTAACGCTTGCTATTGTTTTGCTGTGACAGCATCTTTCGATCAGGTTTAATTTACTTGAAAATTCCCATCTAGTATATAAAGTAAAAAACTCTCAGTATTATTTTTTTTAATCTTCCAGTTGTATGTGTTAGGTGGCGTTGATTCATAGTAAATTTCGGATAAAAAAAATAAGTCGGAATAACCAAATTATTTCATTATATCCGAAGTTGATATACTACAAGGGCAACTAGTCGTTAAATACAATAGAAAGTGAGCCTTCAACCAGATGCAAAAGATTCACTAGAATTTAATTAAATATTACCTTAGTTGCTCCAAGTGGCACGATAACAGCATTTGGGCGCTGAACCAAGGCCCGAATCGGGGCGACTTCGTTTGGCTTTACGAATCCAGTAAGCCTAGAGACCTCGCCTGATTTGCGGATAATCGTCAAGTTACAGTTCGAACCTGAACCCAAATCATTGAAAATTCCGGCTAGGATGCTTTCTCGTACAAGATCTACAGCCTCTTCTTCACTCATGTCATCTTTGTAGCCCATTTCAAAAACCTAAAACAAAATTCCCAAAACTATAATTTAATTAAAAATAACAATTTATTCAATTTGTATCTATCCATTATTAAGCACAGTATATAAAATATTAATTGGAACATATGTTTAAATCAGTTTATGTACAAACTGTTAGTAAAAATCATAATGTGTTTTTAGCCTTTTTGAGGACTTTAAATAGGTAGCATCTTACCGACATAGCAGCCAGGCACCCTGAACCCATCGTTACATAGGGAAGTTTATCGGTTGAGCCGTGGGGATATATATTGTACAAGTGGGGACCGGTACAATCTACCCCACCCAAAACTAGAGCTGCAGAGACGTGTCCTTGATATCTAAACAGCATTTGCTTTAGAATTGTACAAGCAGTTACCACGCGACTCTGCAATACAAGACAATATTAAAAAATGTAAATGAATCATTAAATACTGCTGAATGCCATAAGAAAAAAACTCAAATACACCTATATATAATTAAACAATTGGTTTTAAGAAACCTTTTACCGGACTGATGACTTAATTAAAATTTTCGCACTGTAAATATATGTGATATGATAATAATTAAGTAAGAACTCATAGCAAACGGTTGACAATTTTGTAACATATATTAACATCGCTGAAAGAAAAAAGCAACTGTATAGTATCTGATGAATTTCTCTTTGTTGCAGTAGAAATATCATTAAATTTAGCACGCATCTTTATACTTCGTTTAGGCCTCATTGCGTCTTCACTCTAGGTGCCCTGCAATTTTACTTCTCGTGTTACTACAAAAAAGGCATTTTTTATGATGCTAAATCACAAGCATCCCATAATCTATGGGCTTCATTTTTTCCATTAAGTTTGGTGAATTTAAATGACTTAATCTCTCTTTCGTAATATTATTAACTATATTGAATTATTACAGAGTTTTTGAAATTTAACTATATTTTTCATAATCATTTTGAAATTGAATAGAAAAATATCACTTACAATTTTTGTGCAAAAATTTATAATGTTATCATACCTGCGTTCCAGTACTAAGACGTAAGAGATCAAGCTGACTTGAAACAAGATTAATGGTGGCTTTGGTATCAGCAGCAGTCCCTGCTCCGCAACAATATATATTGGGTGCAATGTATCCTATTTTCTCGCAATTTTTATCACAAATCTAATAGAAAATTAGTAAATAAATATCAAAAATGAAATTTAATGATTTTTTTGTTTTGATAAATTAAAAGAGTTGGAAATATTGTAAAAATATAAAAAGCTACTATTTCAATAATTATTTGAACAGTGCTTGAACAAATGGTTGAATTACTTTAATATAGAAATAAGTAGGCAGCACTCAACGTATTAACTGTTCGTCTACCGATACTTAGGCGAATTGAGCAACTTCAAAAGGTAGTCAACTAGTAAATGAGGGAGGTGACTAGTTGACTTGGTGTATATCCGAATGATAATATAAATGCGATAGTATTATGTTCATAGCCAAAAAATCTGCTTGAATACTTGATAGAATATTTTGAGCTCAAGTCAAGAGCTAAATAGAGTGGAAAATCCCATGGTGTTGCAATTGAATAGTGTACAATATTTTTTATTATTTAACTGTAGTACTATGATAACAATCTATTATCACCGTAAAGTGATTTTATGCTTTGCAGGTATATAATAATGTCAACTCTATAGTTTTTCAGATGCATAGAATAATAAACTTAATATTTTTTGGTGCACAAAAAATTAATGTAACAATTATTCAAAATTTTGTTATATCTAAGGAATTTTATTTGTTGCAAGATATTAAATTTTTACAAATCTTGAAGTCAACTTAATCATTACAAAATCATTCGATCATCACAGTTCTTTCTGAAGACACGAAAGAAAAATTTATTTCCTACAATTTTATAAAAATATTGGAAACTGCATAAAAAGTGCAGCCATACATATTAAAACTCGTCACTCTTTTTAAAGGATATTATTTTAAACAACGTAGACAAACATTTTTGAAGAAAAATTATTTTCGAAGAATTAGAGTATCTACCTTCAATTAGATAAATCTGCAATCAAATTCAAGTCCAAGATTTAGAGAATTCAAACTTTTATTGCAAAATATTTTCAAGATCAATATTATGTATTTGGAAGGGTAGCGCAGAGAACAAATAATCAAAAATCATTCTAATTAATAGAAATATAATATACCTCTTCTTCGTTTGTGGCACGAGTATCGGCACCGAGCACCACACCATCCTTGAAAACACATCTAAATATTAGGAAAGATTCAGTTATTTTAGTGCAATTACTAACGTCACATTCAATACGAACCCTGTTATTGTAGTCCCAGTTAGTCTGGCCCGAGGTAAGCTGCTTTTGATTCCATTTTTTGAAAATTCTTTCATTATTCGTTCATTTCTGTGGAAATTCTCTGTATCAAATCCAGCTTCACAATGCGTAGAGAGGATTTCACGCCGAACCTATTGAGAAAGTGCAGTATATTTTTACTTTTTCGTTTGATTGAGCAGCACCATGATTTAACGATTGCTTTTGGTCTTACGCTTTCAGGTACACTGCTAAAGCCTGATATTTCGCTCATTGTCGTTTTGTGTACTTAGGTCTAAAGTTAATTGCTACGGAATCTAAAGTATATTTGAAAAAGATATGTTGAGTTTTTCCTGTTCTGTGGAAAGCATATTGCACAGGTCGGCATCGCTGGAAAAAAAGCTGACCCAGCTTTCCAGTAATCAATTATACTAATATTTACAGATTTGAATATTTTAAACCAATAAGATGGAAAATGAGTCATGAATTTACGGTGAAAATACGAAAAGACTCAATCTACACAAAGTGCGAAAAGTCCTTGGTTTCTAGTTGCAATTTTGGGCATACCATGACAAGCCCAAACTTTATCTGTAATATCCATAACCTATACTTGGAAAAAATTCAGTCTTTTTTTCGGTTTATTGCAGTCAACAACATTGTTGCAATAAATACTTATGCCAAATTAAGCAACAATGTAAAAGTGTCAACCAGAACTTTCCCAAGCATTGAAGTCAATATGTTCTAGCTTTAGTGAAAGAGAAAAATATGGAATGTGAGCATGTACTGTAACTTATCAATTTCATTGAATGCTTTTTGTTTTCATCAAATATTCAACATACAAAGTCCAATAAACATGCATTTTCTATAGTTTCTTATCAAATGGTGCTTCCAAAGCTATTTCAGTGGTGCAACTGAAAATTTATTAATAAAGTATATAAAATGATGCCATTTGTATTCTATACAAAAGTATGTGGTGGCCTACTACTTCAACAAGATTTGGTTTCTAAATGCTTATTTCCTGCTTAAAATGATAATTTAACTCTACATAAAGATACGTCATAATGACAAAGAAATGCAAATGTGCAAATTGAAAAGAGTAAACATTAAATTAAAAGGAATTGGCTTATATGCATTTATATGATGAGGTATAGCTGGAGTAAAGACAAGTACTGAAAATTTGTCCATGAAGCTGTAAAATATATTCACAACTTCCATAATACTAACTATTATTTTATTGAAAATTATAGAAAAAAATTGATTGAATTAAACTAAAAAAAACTTGCATAAATAAAGTTAATCAAATCAACAGATTGATTGTAAGTGCTTTAATGAAAAATTTAGTGAAAAGGTGCACATAGTAGAAATAAAATATATGTAAAATTTTTGTAAAGTATAAGAACAAAAGTGTCATTTTTCATTCTTGTAGAAGCATTCTTCAGATTTTCTTGTTAAAAATTTTTGTACATACTACAGTATTGTTTATAGTAATGAAATATATTCTATTGGTTCAAAATTGGTGCAAAGTAAATTACATTGGAGTGATTTCTAAAACTTAAAAATATAAGCATAATTTCAAAACTTAATAATAAATTGAACTTTAAGTATCTATCTTCAGTAATAGGTTAAACTATTTCTGCTAATTCACCAGCTGACATTTCTTACAGCCCAGCAGTTCAAACCAAGTACTAACTATAAATTAAAACAATCATGCATCCTAAAAGATAGTGCAAAAATGCATTAGGTCAGATATATCTAGTGGAGCAAACAAAATCAAATTACATTGAAAAGTGGCAAAGACAAATTTATATCTGCTCAGAAACTTTCTGAAGAAAATAGAAACATAATTGAACTCATAAATATAGATTAACCGCACAGTATGAATACTAGCATATTTCTATACATCAAATTTGTTCAGAAAATGAATATGAACCAGAAAGAAGGCATGACAGTTACTTATAAATATAACTGAAAAAATAGAGAATTAGCTATATTAACTGTCAAAGATGGTGGTGTTGGATTTTTCATTGAACGCTTAGAAATATGAAACACAACTAAGCACAAAAAACTGTGGCAGAAATGTGTACATTTATCATGCACTAATTGTGTTGATAGAAGTGAGCTAATTCTATCAACAAAACAAAATAAATAACCCTACTGGCATCCTTGTAGTCAATTTACTTGGAACATCATAAATGAAAACTGACTGCAGCAATAAAAATAGAATTAATCTCTGTGAATTATTTCCTAACAAATGCCTACAAATCCATAAACTAATAAAGTTCAATAAAGCAGAAACCAAATATGGCAATAGTAAAGTGTTAATAGCAAAAAGACTAAAAAGAGTTTACATAGGACTGGTAAAGCAAGTGAAAGACTGACACATTTGCTAGGTTTTTGAGCACTTTATGTAAAGGAATTGAAGCAGTAGTTCCATAAACTGATAAAAATGTGTGCAGAATTAATATTATCAAAAAAGTATGGGATAGAAAAAAAGTATGACATTATCTTTGGCACGCAGAGCAAGCACTGCAAGACAATTTTCAAGTAGTTCTATATCTCAAAAGAATTTGTTTCCATGTAGTATTTAACCTTCTAAGGCTGCTAATCTTTACACATCTTAAAAGAACTGTGAGGAAATTTTGAGTAGTTCTAGATTATTTGCGAAAAACAAAATTGTTTTTTTCTTCCTTTTCTCGTTACTCATATTCTTGCTTATGTTTAGTCTCTAATAAAATACCAAAAAAGCTTTTGTAACAGACATGATACCAATTTTGGAAGCAAATTGAAAAACTAAATAAAGCACAATGAATTAAATGAAAATAGTAAGGATTTGTCCTGTTTTGATAGTAGAGAAGTGCGCATCAACTATTAACCAGATAAAAAACTAGGAAAAAATTGTATAGAACAGAAATATTTCAAAAAAACCATGAAGCTTATAAAAAATAAAAATGATATTAAAAGGTTTTGGAAACTCTTGAAGGTAATTGATTGAAGAGAAAAGGACAGATGATAGATATAAATTCAAAAAACTGTGCCAATTTTCAAAAACTTGGAAGAATACCGCTCAATAAACAAATTCACTTAAAGTATTAGCAACTGATTGTTGATGCACATGATAATTCTATAGAAATATTGAAAAACCCTATCAAATCTACATTTTATGCATATAATAATTCTAAAGAAATATTGAAAAACCCTATCAAATCTACATTTTATGTATATAAACATTTAAAACTATATGATATACCATGTACAACACCATTTAAGTTTTAATCCCATTTTTTAATCAAGTTTCTTACTAATTAAGATCTAGTGTATTTCATATCTACTAATGTATATGTACAAATTTTTCAATAACTGGTACTGAGTACGTCTATTTAAATATACAATTTAAATGAACTTTGCATTGTTGCCACAATGAATTAATCAGATTGATCAAAAATTTATATTCTATGAATCATATTTGTAAATGATTTATCATATTGGTACATTTGTTGAGATTATGAAAATTTGAACCACAAATTTTATAGATTGTAGAATCTTTGTTTTATGAACTCCATGTTGCTCCTGCAATATCATTAGTTTCACCTCTATTTATGGACATATTATGCTGTCCACCATGATTTGATTGATACTTACAGATGCATATTACATGGTTAGGTTTGCCATAGTAAAGACACAATTTATTGTTAAAATGATATTCACTTTTAATACATGATTGTAGTTTCCTAACTATTTCAATAACCATGTCATTGCTGCTATGGTCTTTAATTCTTTGATCATTGTCAGTATGTGTATTACAATACATTTGCTCATTTCACAGATCCTCACAAAATTCAATATGATAGTTATCAATATGCGGTACCAACTCTTAAAAGACCAAGTTTTCAGGTCATCCATTATTGCATAACAAAGTTTTAGTTTTGTTACGTAGTCATCAATGGAAAAAATCTCAGTGACTGCAGGAACAGTTGAACTTTATTCTGTTGCTAAATGCTGAATGTTTGATATATAATGAGTTTTAAGTCAGTAATATTGTAACTCCATTGTTACTCAAGCAGTCCAATAAAGTCAATTCACACAATTAAGTGCACTTCAAAAAGCATCTCTAAATTCTGAGTAGGAAAACTTTATGGTTGCTTTCATGAAATAAATTTATCCAGTTGGATGTTGACCTGTTGGATTATTGTCAAGATACTTGCCAGCCCTGCTCTCTTTAAACTGCTACGGCATAACTGCTTGACTATGTTTGTGAATGTTCATCTATGTTTGCCTGTATTTCGCCTACACCTTTTCAGTGATTTTTGCCCCTTTTAGCCTATTTGCGCCTTTTATCCTATTTTCGCCTTAAATGTCAAACCCTTTATGTCTACACCTTTGCCACAATCCTTTATAAAATCCTTTGTTCACCTACTATGCAAATTACCACGTGTCATTTTTCTTATGGTCACTTGGAAACTTCTTGGATTATTTTCTACAACCAGTTCAACTTATGAAAGAGTGATTCTATTTTCATCATACTCCCCCAAAACTCTTCTTTGCCATCCTCAAACTCTGCTTCAACTGACTGGATGTTATTCCAGAAGTTGTCATCAAACTATAATTCTGCTCGAATCGGCTTTACAATCAATTACTCCGCTTTACTCTGCTTTACTCCACTTTATTTCCACCAGACAATTTCTTAGAATTCTTTAAAATATTATAGAATTGTCACAAGCTTAAAAATGGAAATTACAACATTAATTTATGGAGTAAAAGATGCAGCAAGATTCAACAAGATTCAATGGAGAGCCAATTTCAAGGGCACTTTAAGAAGGTATACTGCAGGAGCTAACAGGGACATGTTCATTTGCTCAGTCTTGTATTTATGTTTGCTCTTCTTGAGTTTAATAAAGTTTCAATATTTTATTTAACCTTTTCTTTGCTTTGTTGTTTGCCTGCCCTCTGCTGTAGATCGGACTTTACCCCCTAAACTTAGCTACATTATGCAACACAGGTACAAGTACTATATCATATTACTATACCCTTCTTTTTCTCATATCAACAGTTATGTCAATAGCTAGGTTACATAGGAAAAGGAATCATAATACTAGGAAAGGAGCAAAAGTAATTATATTGTTAAGTGCTAACTTGCATTGCTGGGAGTGAATCTTGCCAGCACAAAACATTGCCTTGTAACTGGTATTGCATGATTTTCAAACTAAGCCAAAAGTCTTTGAACTAATTGGGCAGATACCTGATTCTAACATGGCACTCATAGTAAATTTACAGCTGAGTACTTTAGATTGATCTGAATTACAACAGGAAGGTTGACTCTAAAAAGTTGCAACTTTCAGCAGGAAATTTTGAAACTTGTTTTCATTGCCAGTAGAAGCATTGGGTGATGTAAGATTAAATTTTTTCATTGCACACAATATTAAATGGTTGACTAGGTGCTGTCGCTGATTCTGCTTGAGATCCTCCTATTACCCGTTATTGTAGTACTTCATTTCATATGTGAACCATTTATAATTTAGTTGCTTTAACAGTGCATTCTCTTCCAAAACCTCATCAATTTTCACAAAGAGCTCAACATAGCTTGGTGTAGGCTGACTACTCATGTCTTCACTTTCTCTTTTCAAAAATTAATTGACAACTTTTATGATTGTTTTCTGAATAAACTGTAAGGAATCACTACGTATCAATTGCACATACGCTGAAGGTACAAGATAATATAGATAATGCTTGGAAGAATCCACTAACAATGATGTATTAGAAGTGTCACATATGTGTTGTCAAGAGTAAGTCTTATCAACACAATGAAGGACAAAACTATTTTATACAAGTTAACCCAAGATGAATCTGAACAAACTAAAACAAATCAACAACAAACAACAGCACTAGCAAATCAATTCCTATCAAAAAATGGAAATTTGAAGGGCATTCTGAAGACCATGACCTTCAAGTTTACATTTAATTTTTATGGTTAAAACAGTTTCATAAGATATCTCTAAGATAATTACATTATTACCAAGAATTTAATATCTGTTGATTATAGAAATATTAATGAAAATGGGTTGGATTAGAAAGTATGCTTTCTTGATTGCTAAGCATACTTCACTTTGGCTTTTTAAAACCTACAATTAATGGTAGAAATTTAATCTAAAATATGCAGTCAAACTTTGTATTTCTATAAGGCACTTTGCCAGTATATTGCTATGCAATGTGTAAGCTGAATGTAATTAGATGCAAATGAAAGTGTTGCAAAAAGAATTTTTTAGTTTCATTGTGAAATATTTGAGAAATAATTACTATTGTAGCTACAACTTTAAATATTTTGCAACATTTAGTTGAATTGAATCTGAGGCAAGTATTGTTTGAATTATGATATTTGATATACCAATGTACTTTTGGTATTTTTCCTTAAAATAGCTTTGCTTTAACAAAAAAGTTTCATATGCATTTTCCATCATGTAAATTTAAACTGAAAATGCAAACAATACAATATTACAGATTTAGTGATACTGTACCTAACTAGTAGCATTAATTGCTATGCAAACCCAAAATTTGAACTATTTGTTCAAAGCGTATTTGTGTTTTGCGGTAATTAAGCATACTATTGTAACAAGAGTATCACCTTTGTGACCGTGTTGAATGTCATATGTTGCTGGTAACCCCACTAAAACATCAACACTAGTTTCTTGAAGCATGAAAGTTCCATTACTTCAACATATTGGTACTAAGCAATTGAAGGGAAAAAGAAAGAGAAAGAAAATGCGCACAAAATATATTACTAATTGAAGTGGAGGACCAACAACTACAATGACTCAGCAACAGCACCAGGAATACAAGCGCACTGTGCATATTGCAATAATGTAGAAGAGTGAGAAAAATTACTTAATTGTAACAATGTCATGCAGGCTGCATGGGAGTAACCTTGCAGGCTGCTGTCAGAAACTAATAGACAGACAATAACAACACAGTAGAAGAAGAGGAATGCTTGATATATGTAGATTATATTAGTTCCTAATGACTTTGCAAAGAGTAATCTTCACAACGTCAAATATCTAATTGTTAAAATACAAGTAGTTCTTACTTACTCAAAATTTGCCTAATTACTCAGAATTGGCTGATGGGTTTGGGTTCCTAACAGCTGCATGAAATATCTTGTGAAATTACAAATTTAATTATTGATCTCAAAAGACGTTACAAAATAGCTTAGGTGAAAAGATGGACAAATTGGGGCAATTTATAAATGGGGTAGGATCTGGGTACTAAAGCAGTAAATATCAAACAATTAGATATCATTGCCTTGCTCTGCTTTTCACGTATGCAGAATGTTGGATATCATATTATTAAGGATGTCAAAAAGATGAAGCTCTCACTCACTTCAATGCCCTCTAAAGATCATGTGCTGAACAATGGAAGATGTAACATCAATTGCTCTTGCAACCTTTTCTCTCGTCAATTCATTCACATGAATTAGAAACATGCATCTTTGCATGAGGCCATGGCAGGACCAAACAAGTTCTAAAGAATCTCTTTTATATATAATCGAAGTATACTATAGTCCGGCACATTGCTCAAGCTACAATTTGGAGTTTTTAATTCAAAACAAGCTTGAGCAGCAAGGAAAAAATTTCATCAAGTTATGCGTATGCAAAACGCAGTATAGCAGAGCAAGGTGGTCTAAGAATTTTTTAAAGGCTTACAAAAAAATTTCTTTGCTGATAATTCTTTTCTGATATATCGATAAACATTCAATTGTAAACTGCATTTTAGAAATACTGTTCTTACAATGAATAATCAAGTACTAAATTTAAAATTTATAATCCTTCCATCTTCGCATATTGCATCATGTGGTAGAGCATGCATTTTTCATTTAAACTATAGGCAGTGTATGTGATTTTACGTGATTTCAGTTGCATATAGTCGCTCATTAATTCATTACATATTTTATTGGAAAAATGAATATTTTGGGGAAAAGTGTCAAGATAATTCTTCAAGAACAATTTAAGATATAAATTACGATGCAGTCTTTTCACATCTGTCGCTATGCCCTATGGGATACCTAATCCACTGAAAAGATGTCCCGAACCATCTATGGAAGGCTTTCGACGAGCCGAATTTTTCGTCAAGGAGTCTATTCAAAGATTGGATGAGTTGATTTTATGGTTCCTTCCGTTTGTGGGCGGCCATAATTACGCATTGCTCATCATGCGAATTGTTGTTGTATTGCTCATCATTCGAGTAAGTTCGTTTCTTTACCTTTTCGGGCGCGCGAAGTCATTGTCAACATATAGTGACAGAAGAATCGGAAGGTTTACTCCAGGGCAGCACTTATGGGTTCACAATAAAGACAGCGTCCTTTTGAGAGGATTCGACCCACGATATTGTAGTATTTGCCGCGGTGTGGCTCATGGATTCTCAGACGGTGCCGTACAATGCAGTATCTGTGCATGCCGAGCTCATACTAAGTGCCTAGGACGAGGAGGGTTCACTATTCTTCCTTGTAAGGCTGTTCAAAGAAATCAACTTGGTGAACTGTTGCCGATATCTACATCGCAAGATGTCAAAATGATCACTCCACACCAGTGGTTCAGATCAAACATAAAAATAGGAAGTCCATGTGCTTGCTGCGGAAACGATTTTCGAGCGGGACGTATCGGACTTCAAGGATATCGATGCCCGTGGTGCAACGCTGAGGTTCATGAATCTTGTTTGAGAAAAGCATCTCAATCTTTCTGTACCCTGGGTCGCCATTGCAAAATCATACTGCCTCCTGTTGCAGTAGTGGAACGTGCAAGAGGAGCGCCTGCTCGAGGTCGTCTCAAAGCTGCTTTACGAAGTGTTCTGCCTCATCCTGAGGAGACATTTTCAGATCAAGTTGTTAAAACTGATCGATCGCCAGGTATACCAGTGAGTTATCCTTGTTTTCATGATGTAAGATACAGAAAAATAAGTCTTTTTCGAACATTTTCTGTTTGACAAATCAGTTTCAAAATTTTAATTTCATAAATTATGTAACAACTCCACGAAAATCAAATATTGATATTGAAAATAGAAGCTATGTATGTGTATTTCTGGATCTACTTCTATAGGCACGTGTAAAGTATCAATATCCTTTTCTTTATTTCATGTGTGCATTTATAAATAATGAAATCAGAATATGAAATTATATTTACATCTACTCATTTTCTACTTGCCCGTTAGAAATATTTCTTCTATATTTGTATCTAGTTTCCAAAAACTTAAGAACTTGCAGCTGATGATGCTAGGATAGTGAAGACTAAATTACAATCCCAAATACATATATATTTATAAATGATTGTTGTTGAAAGTATCGATAGGTCCTAATAAATCAAATGACCAATGAAATTAAGTTTTATTTAAATATATATTTCTTTTTGGTCACAATATAGGAAGGGTTAATACTATTATAGCTGTTTATCAATCAATATTATAATATTGTCAAATAACAGATTTGTTATGCTAGAGAAAAATCTCATATATATCTACAAAATAAATGTAGCTATTTGGTAACTGGATTTTCTTGACCCAAAATGTAGCTCAAGATGGGTCAAGCTCAACCTCATGGATTATTCGAGCTACAGATTCAAACTATCGCCGAAGCTCATCAAAGTCTCAGCAGATGAGAGGGCGAGTGAGAATTAGAGATATTATTTTAGATATTGACCCTGATGCAATTCCTTCTGATGTTACTCCACTTGCGATTCTTGTAAATACTCGCAGCGGGGCTGGGGCAAGAATGGGAAAGGAACTACTTTGCACGCTGCGAGCTCATTTGAATCCTCTGCAGGTAATAAATGCAATCATGTGCAAAGTTATAAAATGAAAAGATTGCACCACCTTCCTATAATCTGTTTATATTTTTTTCATAAAAAATTATTTTTTATGCTCAAAGCATTAAGGATAGTAAATTTAATCATTTTCGAATTTTTTGTGAATTTTTTTGATTCTGTTAACACTTCATGTATTTATATATTTGTCTCCCAATGATATATTATATATATATATATAATGTGTTAGTAAGGTTTTCATTACCGTTATGGATACAATTATCATATAGTATTGTTTTGAAATTAAGAGTTAGGATTGAATATATTAACATAGCAAATTGAAATATATATCTTTCAACTCTAAACTTGAAAAACTCGATAAAATCAAGTGAAGCTATACCTTTCGAATGAATCTTTCTATTAATGGTCCATGACAACATAAATAAAATATTACATTACCTTGACATGGGTGGAATTTTTACACGAAAATTACATTAATTATTGTCATTTCATTATGCAATATAATTCTACAGAATTTGTACTCATTGTAAAACTTGCCTATCTAATCAGTATGATTTGCTGCATTTTTTTAATTCGATAAGTGCTTTTTTTGCTAGCTAAAAGATAGCCAAAACATGTGAGGACAAATTTTTTTACAGTAATGAAGATTGATAAAATGAAGAATAAGTTATTTAAAAAAACGTCAAACTTATGGTTATTCACACCAGTGGTGTAGGCAAACTGGCATGTGGCTAGATATGTACACAATTAAGCAACTTAGGCAATAATACATTTGTTCCCGCAGGTAGCTGATTTAAGTACAGAAGATCCTATAGAATTTCTCCGTCGTTTTTCGAATGTACCTAGATTAAGGATATTGTGCTGCGGTGGAGATGGGACCGTGGGGTGGATCTTACATGCAATCGATAGCGTACATTGGAAAAATGGTCCTCCACCCTTAGCAGTTTTACCTATGGGAACAGGAAACGACCTAGCTAGGGTATTAGGGTAGGGTACTTATTTCATAAATATAGCAATATAATTTTGCATAATTATGCTGTGAGCAACTTAAGTTTTGCAAGAGGTAAAATGCATATTGAATTATAGCTGATTATATTTATTCTTATTAATATACCCTAAAACTATATGGGGCGATACATTTGAATTTTAAATGATCACATCAAATCTAATTTAAACATTTTAATATACATTAAATTAATGGTTATCACATTTAGTAGTATTTAGTTGCTCTAGGTCTAATTTGGCTACAAGATGTCTTACTGTACAAAATCTTTCAGAAATACATTCCATCAAGTGCGAGTATATTTTTTCTTTAATATTTTGAAATTATGCGACAAAACTAGTAATTTCTGTGTAGTGATAACTAGAATATCCAAGAACATTTTTGTCATGCTGATGCAGATGGGGTTCGGGCTATGATGGTACAGCAGATTTAGATAATTTTTTGGATATGGTTAGCGAGTCAAGAGAAGTAATGGTTGATCGCTGGAGCGTAGATATGGTACCCCTGAAGACTAAGGGAAAAGGGGCAAGAAGGGTACCCATGGGAAATTACATGGGCATTGGCGTGGATGGCCAGGTATGGTGTATTATGCCAGTTCAAATACAGTAAACTTCTGCTAGAGCAAATTTTCAATTTTAACGAAAAGCCATATTGTGCTAAGTTCAGATTTTGAATCTGTTTAATCAATTCAGCATTCCTGACAGATTCACTACATCCGAAGTTTACCATCATGAAATTTTTAGAGTGCTTCCGGATGAATTTGCCTTGCATCGACACCTATCGACTGTTCATATTGCATTTTAAAACTTCCAATGAAAGAAATGCATAGTGAAATTTATAGAAAAGTTGATATGTCAAATAGGAGCAACTCGTCTAGTAGTCTTATGTATACTCCAAGGATGCTTTTGCTTTTCATCATTTTCATATCTATAGTAAGTTTAAATATTTGTTTTTTACTGTGTATCTCTGTATCTGCATTTTTTTAAACTCCGGAATGCATGCTTGAAAGGAGAGGACATATAATTTTTTTCTTCTTTTCATCGATTTCTTTTATCTATTTCAAATGAAGAAAAATTTTAATAATAGAAAATTGATAAGAGTCTTTCTGTAGAATGTTGGTGATTATGATGCAACATCACTTACACATTAAAGGCTATCGCCTAAATGTACTATTGTAATATAAATACAGATATTCGATCTTATCTTAGTATCCAATTTATGAGCCATTCATTCAGAAAATTGATTAACTTATGACAGATTCAGGCGAATTGAAAAAAGTTATGCATTACAGTACTAATTGTAGATACCTATCATTTTTAATGCTTTGAATTTTTGCATATATTCTAAAACATTTTACGCATCTCATATCCCATCATCATGTATACATAAATGCACTTAATTTTTTATTTGTATTTACGCTTGTATTGGGCTACAAGTAAATCGTAGACTTCATCGATAGTCTTTGCTGTTGTAATTTAATTAGAGGGTTTATATGTTTTTTCAAATATATATTTTTGCAGTATAGGTTGCTCTAGAGTTTCATCGCATGCGAGAAGCTCATAGCAAGTTGTTCTTTAGTAGAGTGGTCAATAAAATCATATATGCATGCACAGGTAAATAATGATTGATTTATTGTGACATCAATTGCTACATAATGTTAAAATTTAGAGAAATTAAAATTGCTATCAGCAATTCATTTTTAATAGTAACTGGTCGCTCTATTACATCAGGTTTTCAGATTCAATAGTGCTAACATCAATATTTAACAAAAAGTAACTTCAATTTGTGGGATGAATCTAAATGAAAATTTCACCAACTTTTATTAAAGTAATATGTTCTTCCTCACTTTGTACTACGTGAATTTCAGCATGAGTTTGATTTTCAGCAAACATTCAAAAAATTTCAATTTTCAATAATACTGATAGTACTATTTTGAGCAATAACTTTTACAACAACTTTACCATTCAGAAAACACATAAAATATCATAATTACATACGACAAGTGTATGCGAATAACTTTTTTAATGGTGGTTTAGGTAAGGATATTTGAATTTGTTCCTTCCATTCATGATATTATTAGTTTCTCAGTTATAATACATAGTCTAAATTATCCGGTTTAATACAATTTTAGTTTCAGTCAATTTTATAATGTGTGTTTGCTTGATGTAACCATTGACTTATTTTGTTTCTAAATCCTATTCCCAGCTTAGTTTAATATTGAATTAATCTAGCAGATTGTTTTTTTTTGTAAATTGGTGAACTGCGAAATACTCGTAGTTTGTGCTAGTTTTTGTATTCTGCATATATATATGTATAATTGTATGCTTAAGAATGGTTTTATGTACATATCAAATAAAGGTCCATGTTTTTCTCACTAATATAAATGATAAATATTATATTTAATATTAGTTTAAGTGTGAAAATTTGGATGAAGTTGAGGCATGTAACATTAAGTAATATGTATTTTCACTGAACTTATCTAGGGTATGCACTCTTTTAGCACTTACTGCTTATTACGCATTGAATAAAACTATACTGTTTTGTAAGTAATAATTAATTAATTGTAAACACTAAATATGTATTCAAAGAAATATTTATTATTTATAATTTGCAGCGTTTTCCAACTGATGCATAAAAATTTGGTGAAATATTTTTTACAGAAAAATCTGTCACGCAAGTGATTATTTTTAAATTTATTGCGCATAGCTAATTTTTTCTTTCATATTTATTGTTTGATTTATTAGGGTTTCGCAATATACTTTTTCCGAGCTGCCAGAATTTACGAAATTTCCTCGAGCTTTACTGTGATGGACAGCTTATTCCACTTCCCGAACTAACAGAATCAGTTATTATATTGAATATAAATTCTTATGCTGGGGGATCTCGACTTTGGACACCGGATCAATCTAACCGAGATGAAAACTCTCCAACCGGGGATCGAACCTGGGTCTTTGGGACTCCTAAAATTACTCAGGGGAATATTAAAGGCTTAAAGTACCCCCCAATTTGTGATCCAGGTGTGTATTGAAATAAATTCTAAAATTTTTTACTTAAAATATGGATGGTTTTGTCTCATACTAGGGCTGTATGTATCAATCTATTTTAATCTCAATATAATGGTCCGATTTTTTGTTCGAAAAACTAATCTTTTGATGAATTTTGGTCATATCTGATTTGTATTAGAATGTTCCATTTTTCTTTCGTTACTTCTTAAATGAATAGCCCTGAATGTTCCATCCTAGGATTAAAGACAATTACTCGGGAAATTACCCTAACTATGTAAATATATGTATATATGAATCTATTGCACCTTGTTTGAACGGTTTCGACAATAGAACTATTGAAAATAAACTCATCTGCATTAAATAAGAATATTATACAAAATATTTCAATTTCATGTATAAGAAACATTCTTTATGTGCTTTGCAACTTGACATTCAATAGCCATTTATATGAGTTTCAGTGAAAATTTGTGGTATTTTAACATATCGTTATGAAAAGAAATTCATTTTTGTGAAATAAATAGGAGATTTTAATAGTGAAGTGGGATCTAGCAGTGATGGGGCTTCGGATGACAGCTGGAGTCAAAACGAGTCCCCTCTCTCTGAAGTTCGGGATAGATATAGACCGAGCCGAATGAATGATGGTCTGCTAGAGGTTGTAGCAGTCACTGGGGTGCTTCATCTGGGAATTATTCAGGTTTACTACTAAAAATATTTTTATTATATGAAAAATGAATGTTAGAGATATAGCATATCTATTTGTTCTTAAAATGATTTAGTAAATGAATTCATCCCCCAAATCAAGGAGCAAAAAAATTCTGATCTTTTTTGCAATAATCGATTCAAGTTAACTACGCATATTTCAGCTTGTGTAAACAAACCCAATGAAAAATTTATTTGCATAGAACAATGTTCTCATTAACCTTCATTAAAAAATGTAAATAAAGTTATAAAATGTTTTATTGTGGTAATTTTGTATGGACTGTCAAAAGGTGTATTACTGTGCAGATAATTAAAAAGAAATTTATATGGTTGCGAAAATCCATGTCCGTTTGCATATTCATCACTATTTCTATTTTTTTTCTTTTTGAAGTATTATCTCAACAAATTGTATTAATATTTTTGATTATATTTATTTGATTTGAAGGTTGGTATTGGCGCTGGCCATGCTGTTGCCCAGGGTAGAGAGCTCCGTGTTAGGACATTAAGAGCATTGCCAATGCAGGTATTTAATTTAAGTAATTGCATCTATTTGTGATACAGGATTTGACAGGACCACTTCATTAATTTGTTATATCCGAAAAATATGAAGTTGAACTTGAACACAATATGACCTCTAATTTATTTTTTATTATTAAATATTATGCAGAAATGAATTTGGAATGCCCAATGATTATTGTATTAATTTATATATATATATATTTATTCATTCTTATGAGAACTAGTGGTTCCTAGGTGTAATTTAAAATAATCACTGGGGCACCTGTTTTTTTCAATTTTTATTGGTTGACGGTATTTATCTAGATAATTTCCTATATTTTTTAATTAGAATTTTTTTATTGCACTACTAAGTGCTATTGAAATTACAGCTCAAATAATGAAATAATTATATAAAATTATTAATGTTTCAGAACTTCGGAGAATACGAAAAATAGGGATTTTTTATGCTGTTATTAATTCATGTTTAATGGCCCTGTGCTTTAGGGAAAATATAGTAAATGGGGCGCATAATAGATTCATTGCCTAATTTTTTTGCTTATTATATACTTCCATCTACTTGGAGTACAAATCAGTTCGCATTGCTTTGAGCGATGTTAGTTGATTTTTTGAAAGAGTGATATCTTTTTAAGTTTAGAAAATTCTAAATTTTATGCAAATATATTGATGCCTTAGGTCATAAATAATGGGAAGTCAGAAATTTATTGGTAGTGAATAATGAGAAATCATGGATTGTTTAGTTACTGGTTCATAAGAAAGTAGTGCAAAAACACTAGAGAGAAAGATTCGGTCGACAGCAAAAGTAACATTAACCATAAAAATTGAGAATTATATTTTGTAGTGGAGAGTCATCAAATTCAAATAGTCTATTTCTTATCAGCTCACAGTCCAGTTTCCAGTTCGGCTACTTCAATTCAATTCTCATTATATTGATGATTTATATATAGCCTAGAAAGTGAATATTCATTGGAAATGATGGGCATTCATTCTTTGACTGACGAGCACAGTTCTAATGGTAAATTGAATACTTTTGAATTTTATAAGTACAATGTCTTTTAGGTTGATGGGGAGCCTTGGAGGCAACCTCCTAGCGATATTGTCATTCAACAGCACCCTCAGGCATTAATGTTAAGACCTGCTACACCAGAGGAGGGTAGGGTAAGGGACATGGTTGGCTTTCATGTAAGTACAATACTCGTCTTTAACAGATATACATTGTGTTGTACTGATATTTACTTCATTTTGAGGCAAAAGTAGAAAATGAAAGATTACAAATTTTAGTAAACTAAATATTGCTTGATTAACATATTAACAGACAAATAAAGAATGGTTTTAACCACTAAAACTGGTTAGCTCTGAATTCTGCCGTATATTTTTATTTGAGAAAATTTCATTCAATATATTTATTTATTATTTTTTAAATGAATTTGTTTTAACCTATGATGTATAATAAATTAAAAATGGGTACTTTGGAGTTACATTGCGTTTGAACAGCCACTGTAAATTCAAAGACTAAGTATAATATGGCCTTCAAATTTTTCTGGCATTTATGAAACATTTAAACTCAACAGTTAACCTTCAACCATAAAAAATGTAGATCGGTACCCCATTCTTTGTTGAAAAGAGAATAACGTTAAACAGAAATTTTTCTACTTGTTCCTTTCATTGCCAATATTTTTACCTTTTTCATACCAAATTTGTTGTTTTATCATTAAATCAATAAATCAATCATTCTTTTTTTCATTTTTGTAGGAATGTGTTGCCTCGAATGCATGGAAAAAGGGTGTTATATCTCTCGAACAGTGCAGAAAGCTGTCGAATGAAGCTCGTCTACTGGCCAGCGAAAGTAGACGAGGTTATGGCAATCTGATTGGTTAATTACTTGTTCTTTTTTAGATGAAATGCCAATCCATGTACATATAGGGCAACCATCTGATCAAGCAGGCATTGAAAATTACCTGACTGTGTACCTATATAGAATTTTTATGCTTAAAAGTCTTTTTTTGTAACGTACTCTTCATTAATATAAAAGAATTCCATCGTTGTTGACATAGGTATTCATTTTTTCGCATATATGGATTTATTATATTCGAATAGAATAGTATTAATTTAATGAATCAGCTTCGTTTTAAAACTGTCAGCATTCTGTTGGCTGTTCTTGCAGCCAAACTTAGTAAAATACGAATATTATGACAAAAAATATCAAATCTTTCATCAAAATTCTTGTCCGATCGGAATATGCTTGATTGAATACTTTTCATTATATGTTTTTTGAAAACATATATTGAAATCTATACTAGAATTTCAAAAGCTGAATCAGTCAGCAACATAAATAACTAGTTCATATTCCATTAATCGACTATTCGCTTAATTAGAAAACCTATCATTTGATAACTCTTCATTCCATTCCATTCCATTTAGATCTTGTTAGCTTGCATCACATTTAGCAGTAGTTGCTAATGTTTCAAATAATTCATATCTAACGACTTTAGCAAGAATAGTTTGATGTATGAAATAGAGAAATTTCTCACTTTTCAAAAAATGAGATAGGAAGCTTGATACTTTACATGTTAAGATGTGTTGGACATTTCTTAGTGCTCGAAGCAGATAGATATTGCACGAGGCTAGTTGTCATCATAGAGTAAGCTAGAAACACTGCATCCAATACCAAAAATGCACTATATCTCTACTTCCTTGGTTGCTGCCACAAATGCCTTCCAGAGTACGAATCCCATCTTTTATGCACTAAGGATTATCACACAACTCATCACCCCATCTTTAGAAAATAAACAGTTGGAATATTTAGGGTGTGACTGTGTCAATCAAAGTCGCTGCTACTCGTTTCATAAGATATCTTCTCAAACTGTTATATTACGTTTGCAATTAATTTGAATAAAAAATTGACCCATAAAGATAAATATGACACAGGTAGAAAAATATTTTAAATTCTTAATTTATTACTCATTAAGTTGGAAAATATGTAGCCCCCAGAATAACATTCAACAAATAATGCACTATAACTAGTTACAGAGAAAAAATGCTAGTCTTCATGTTTAGATTTTGTTATGACCATCGAATCTTTTTCGCTCTTTTCTACCGATTGACTGGCACCAAATTGATTGAGATCCCGTAAGCTGTGCTTTGCACTTCCTCGAGCTTTTGGCTGCGGTTGACTGGAATGTGGTGCCCATCCGATCATATACAGAACCTAAAAAATATACTTAGTCAATTTTTAAATCAGAGAAAAATAGCCATCATGACTCCATATAATTTCATAACTTTAAAAGTGCTAATGTGAAAAAAGTTCAATGCTCTATATTGACCAGCCGAAATATGCAAATTAATCTTTTTCTTGCCTGAAAAGACGCTGTAATATTGTTTTCAGGTGTACCAAACCTATGTTGATATAGAGCTGCTGCGGATAAAAAAGTATCCCTACTTACATGACGCCTTGATCCTAATGCTGCATTTTTTTCACCCATGCCTTGAATGTGTTCCATCAGAGTAAACATATCTGGATATTCAACCTTTATCAAAAATATATGTTTTCAAATATTCATGAATTTCATCAGCGTATTCGAAATATTCGCTCATGGGCCTTCGACTTTAAAGACAAATATATGATATAATTCCAATTGTCTTTTACGATTGTTTGCCAATTCGTCAAAGGTGGTAAGGGAAAAGAAGTAGATATTGTTAGCTTACTATTCAATACAGCTACTAAGATAACCAATATCTATTGGCTGCTGTGAATACTCGCATGTGTAGGGAGCGCAGGGGAAAGGGGGGGGATCTAAGCAGCCATTTTAATAGATACATTACCTCAATTACATCTTGGTCCACAGTTGGAATGGCAAACCCTGCGGCACTCAAAAGATTTCCGCAGTCTGAAACCTGGGCTGTAGGGGATGTGTGCACAGACATTCCCCCCTCCCGCTCCTGTTCCGCAAGCAAAAGGCACGACCGTAGCTTCAAAAATACAATTACATAGTAGACTTCGGATATAAGAAATCTACTTTTAACGAATTTTCCCTTACAGTAAATATATGGAAAAGTCACATTGTGTCAAGTTCAACTTCAGATTTTTGGTAGAGTGAGTTTCGGATAGACAAAAATTACACCGCCAGTTTGTAGGGATTCCTATATCTGAAGTTTTTTTAATAGCTGTTAAGCACTACATTAATCCAATAAAAAATGGATACAAGTAAGTATCTTTCAACATCAGAAACTAAAAAATAGTTCTTTTTTTCAAAAATTTTCTTCTGTAATTGACACAGAACAAAATATCTGTTTTTTTCAGAAATATACCCAAATGAAAGTCAGCGAAAAAATGCTAAATAATGCTTTTTTATAAATGCAACAGAAAATTTGGCATGTCCTTTGACTTAACAGCAGATATGATATATCATCAAACAAATATTTCTGGGCAAAAATAGCAAGACAAGAAAATTCTTCAAAGCAAGATTTGAGGCACAAAGCATAATTTGATAGTTCATGCCATTTCTTTGAACCAATCATAAAAATTGCAATTTTTTATTCAACTACAGTTGCATATTATTCGAAGTATCTATGGACTTTTTTATTTGAAAGGTTAATGATTTACTTGACAAGTGTCAGCTCTTAAATCTTCATCAAAGCAGAATATTCTATAGCGCGAATACCAATGGGAAAAGATGTACTTTAAAAGTATAGTTCATATGAATTTAAGTAATACAGCCCCACAAAAACTACACGATTTAAGTACTATGAATACCGAACGCAGACATTTTACTTTAAATGAGAATTGTCGTAACACATTTTTATAATATTCAGGTTTTCTACTTTAGCTGCCAGCTCTACTCTGCAAAGAAATCACCATCAACTAATACTGGTTTCAATCATACTGGAATTCCAAAGAACCAACAGATTTCAATAAAGCAATAGCAGCCACACTAATTTCAAATGAAGACCCCTCCTATGCATCCAGTAAAGCTAATGCTCTACAGAATATACCCTCTATATAAATACTCGAACATTATCAATTTCTTGTAATATCCCCCCAAAAATATCCACTACATTGTGTGAAAACATCTACCCTACGAAAAAATGATTTTGAACAGCCAATGCTCATTTAATCATGTGATGTGCTCATACACTGTATGTTAGTCAAATCTATAGATTTGGCTACTAAAAAATAATATAAATGTACAAGAACAATAAATAAATCGCTCAAAATGTTAAGAGGTATAAAGATATTTAGTAGCCATATTCTACAATTCGTGGTAAGTCGAATATATTTGATTATGCCACCCAACTTAAACTGAACATAATATTCATACCTCTGTAAGCGTAGAGCCACCTAACATTGATCCAATAAACACGCCATCGGGCTAACAACATAAATTAATAATTTAAGAAACATAAAAAAAGCAATTTGTATTATATTTTAGAAAATCTATACATTCAACTTTTCCAATTCTCAGCAGCTATAAAACAAGTCATTTTAAGAAATCCAATGTCGAAATATAGATGATATTACTATTATTCTGCATGCGAATAACATTTTCATCAATTAACCCACGAAATTCCCCAAATTGGGGCAAGACTCTACCATCACATTTCACTATGGTTCCAATAATGACAAAAAAGCTACATATAATATGAAATCGATTAATAGATATTAAAAGATTTACGCAGCTGTGTGAAAAAATAGTCCTAGTAAGTATTGATAGATTAGAATACAAGCAATAAGAGAGAAATAGAGTAGTGAAGATATAAAGGAAAAATAGTAATATTATAGTTTTCGAAAGTCTTTCAGCCTACTTTAACATATATTCTTTCTAGAATAATTCTAGAACACTTTATGCACTATCAATTCTACAAACTGGTTGCCAATTTACGATGTAATCTAATAGGTATTTTTTGTCAGTGTACTGTATAACTCATGCACTGTAGATAATATATAGTTGATGATATTTTACTGAGATGTAGCGATAACTTAGATGGAAGCAATGAAAAAGTCGAAGTGATTTTACAAATTAATATGCAAAATTGCAACTTGAGCATTGTTCTAGTAGCTTACTTTATAATTGAATATTCAAATATTGGCAATACTGGATTTTATACTATACTAGTCTGCAGCAATATAAACACGACTAGTAATATCGAATCATATATGTACATATGACATAACTATATAGCTGAAAGAAAAAAATATCACCTTCAAAATAGATCGAATCTGTTTCATGGTCTTTGGAAGATCGTTTACCCAATGCAAGCACAGATTGCTGATCACTAGATCAAATGTGTGAGGATCGAAATGCCCATCTAGCTCTTCTTCATCTGCCTTATTCAATAAGCGAAACATACATCTCACAAAAAATTTCATCAATGTAAATTCCAATAAACTGAAGATAAAACTAAAAATAGCCAAAAAATACTTGTTGAACTGTTCATATGGTGTGGAATTTAAAAATTAATCTGACTCTAAATATGTATTCTGTGAAATGCAATTTGGCTTATCTACTGAAACATTTCGGTCTTACTTTCACTTTTTACCTTTAGCACATAATAGTTCTGAATAGATCACTTAGTTATTTCACACTTTTTCAACCTCTCAGAATTACTATGGAATGAGATTGCAATAGAAATGAACATATTTGAGCTGAAAAGTCATTTAAGTACGTGTTTTTCCTTCTAAATCATCATTCATGCATTCACCACTAATATTCGGGAAAGCATTGGAAAGCACGGCTTAAGCATCTTTCATGATGCCATAAAGGATATTTGTAAGATGATTTACAGTAAAACGGCTAATACTAACCTGTGCCATATCCTCCGAATTGTGGTTGATTAAGCGTAAGTTTGCTTAATCTCATTAAGACTATTTAAGTACTAACTGTATCGAGACATCTCAAAAAAATCAATTCAGATTTATAAATATCAGTTTGTAATTTTCTAATACCTGTAATATGAAGAAAGATTGATTTTGTTTATGTAAAAAGAATTTAAATTACATTTTCTGTCACGATTCCTGGAATATGTATATACCTTTTACTTGATATTCCGTACTAAAAAAATAATAGTTCCTAGTTTTAGTTGTGATTTTAGCCTATTTGCAAGCAACTAGTTAAATAGATTGAAATGAAAACTACTCTAACCCCCCATAATTTGGTGAAACTGCTAGTTCAAACAGCTATAGACTCATCAAAAGTGATTGGCCATAGGCTGCGTAGGAGATACAAAAATATTCAGAAGGTATAATTTGAAATCATACATTTTTTTATTATGATCTACATACAAAATACTAGCAGTAAAAAGCCTAAAATACAGAAAAAACTATCCTAAATTGGCTGCAAATATACATATAAATACACGTACAACAATGAAAATTCAATTGGGCTTTGTAAATCACAATAATTCAATGTACTTTGTTACCTGCACATAATGAACTCTCACGCGTTCGCGTTGGTCAATGGGGAGAGAAGCTGCTTCAGCTTTTGCTCGAAATATAGCCTTATCACTCATATCGCTCTGTACCAGAGTTTTAATACCTCCAACACCACCGCCATTTCCTGTCAATGACTCCTTTTCGGATATCAACTATAGATAAGAAGGAACTTTTAACTTTTCATCCAACTTATACTTAAAATTGAGGTTTTATCTGCCGTCTATAATTGCCCATAGGGATTGAAATAATTAGTATTCAAATATATATTGCTTGGTAGTTATCTTATGAGTGATGTATAATACATTTAGAAAACAGTATTTCATCAGGAAAGATGAGCATTAAATTTGAAGTACTGTGATTTGATCAAAGCATATTCAGTATTTAACATGAGTTTTTATGATTATGACGCTCGACTACTAAAATATCTCATTTGCGAATGAAAAGTTTAAGATAATAGTTTTATAATGGTCAAAACGGAATAATGCACCAAAATGCACGGAAATATTTTCGGCATTCGGTGTTAAACTAAATTTGTGCAATATACGATTTTAAATAAGATAGTAAGTTTCTGTCAAACAGAAGATGATTAGTTGATAAAACTATGCAGTTTCGACAGTTGAAAAAATATTCCAGAACAATTTTCAAGAAAATACGGAAATTTCAGGGCCTGTAAAAATTATTGCATTGCAATTAAATGTAATTATTTCACTGAATTGAGCTATACTTGATTATGTGTAATCACTTTCATGTGAAATAGAACCAAATCTAATAAATCACTTTTTCACTGTGTCATTTTTGAATTTTATTGCTCCAGTAATTTATCTAATTCAGATTTTTGAATTATTGCAGCCAGATTTTTAAAATTATTTAAAACCTGATAAATATGCCCGGCATGGCATCCGATGTCCAAAGCAAGCGTAAACTCTCTATTGATGTCCTCAATTCTGTCTGTCAAATTCGCTGCAACGTGTTGCCTAAGATAATCGAAATTTTCAGATCCTGGCGCCATTAAAGCCGCATTTCTCTTCAAACAAAAAATAAGGTCAAATATTTTATTGATTTGTGCTCTGATTGTGCACGTTACAGCATTGCAGATAAGAGTAACAAATCATGTATAGCAACAATTGAGAATGATAAATAAAGTGTTCATAAATTCATCGAGACGATTAGGAACAAAATTATTACGGTAAGGCCAAATCTGACATAGCATTTATCAAATGAGATAGCGATGAAGTTACCTGTATCCTTTTTATTGGTCTATCAAACACATGCATACTTGACATTCTTCGTCTAACGAACGGCATTTTAGTAGCTTTACGCATCGTGCAATGTAATATTAACGCACGCTGCATAGCAAAACAAAGTTCTGCAGAGAGAATTACTAGTTTACATTTGATTAATATAGAACGAAAACGACTAAAATTCAATTCATCTCAATTTAGGACTGCTCAAGTTCTAATCGAAAGTAATTGTGCTGCAGGCAGGCCCTGCTGACAAGCACATAATATAGAATTATACACTGGATGCCTCTCTCAAGAGAATACATCATTGATTCAATTTTCTCGCAGGTGAATGTTCTTCGATGAGATTTTATTTTCATTAACTTTTTTCTCCTATCGAATTCATCTCATTTACTTGGACAGGTCAATGAGTTGAACTTGAAAGCTGAACTCAACGGACTTTTGGGGATCAAAGTAAGCCATGACTCTGACTCGGATGATCTGGCTTCAGTGTGGGACGATATTGTTCTGGCAGTTCGATTGCCGTATTGCGAGACCATGATGAACTGGAGAATTTTGTTCAATTTGGATGAGATTATTCCTGTGCCTGACCTTATTTTCCTAGGTGCATTTTTTAATTGTATAATTAATGCAGTTTACTGATTAGCATATATCTTAGAAGAATGTTTTCGAATCGTTTCATTATTCGATTTTTCTGCAACAACTATTTATCTGCTTCGTTTGTTAAAAGGTAGTGAAGTTTGATTTTTATTGTTCCCAGGCGAAGATGCGCAACTTAAGGGAACAAATTCATCAGTTTCTCAAGCCGCGGCCACACTAGTAGAGGAACTCTATGATATTGTTCGTCTCGATGAGCTTGAGAGTTTAAACAAGTGGAAGCTTTCAAGGTCTGGATCCCTGTCATCTCTCTGCATTGATATCAAGAATTTTCATCGTGTTCATCAGCTTAGCAAACTATCAAAATGTGGCATTCAAAAGTGAGGGTCAGTATCCTTTTCACTAATACCGGATTCACTCGAAATTTTAGACATTTTTTGCTTGATTCTTTCAAAATATTCGCCTCTTATACTCTTTTCATCCATTAAATTTTGTCATTATAGCACAATAACGAATACTTATATTGATTGTATATAATTCATCAGTTTATAATAAGTTTTTTACTCTAAACTTGACATTTTTCTCGTATGATTGAATATTGCATAGTGCTATGGATTGTTACAAGGCTATTGAATCATGTAATAAATGTGAAGTGCTGGTAACAATAAATGACGACAAAGTTGTAAAAATTACAATGCCGCTAAATGCCATGGTATCCGAGAATCATAGACCTATTGCTCCGAATGGTCCTTTTTCCGGATATTTGGGGAATAGCATCATTCTCAAATTGAAATTTCAAAATCGGGCTCCCTTTCTTAGTAAGTACGAAATATTTTTATATTGCCTCATATCAATTCTTTAACTTTAAATAGTGTTATATTTATTTTTATTTTTTTTTAAATTTTTATTTATGTTTTTATTCAAGAAAGTATGAATTAAAATACCAGTGTTATCCCTGGAATAATAGTACATTGCCGAGTTAGACTAGTTCAGGTGTACTTATTGCCTAGATAAGAACTTTTTAAGATGTCTTTTGGAAATTTTAAGACTGCATTTATAATTTGTATTTGATTTTCAAAAAGTTAGGTAAAGCCATAGCTTAAATAATTTATGATGCCATCAATCAATACATAGTTCGATAAATGATTCATAATTGGTTTAAAGAATCACTAACAATTTCATGAACCCAAAAACTCGGAAGCCACTTAACCTCTCTAATTTGGTACTTAGTAAACATCGGATATAATCATTTCGTTTTCAACCATATAACAAATAAATGAAAGTATCGTGCTGTGTCTATGATCAGCTTCAGATTTTCGATTATTTTGAATAATTTGGTGGTCCCATAAAATTTGTTATATCTGAAGTTTTTTGCAGTCGTTACGATTCAATAAAACTAATTGAGTTTAATTGGTGAGTTTTTTTAGCGCTTTTGGGATTAAATCGTCGACACATAGGCAAGCCATTGGAGAGAATACTTGAACAGGGCAGGGGGAATGCACCGTAATATTAACCAAATTTTTGCACTGTATTTTAGATGCACAAGTAGTATTTCCCCCCGAAATGAAAGTGTCACGGGCTGTATTAAAAGTGCCAGTTTGGACTCCAGGGGAATCCACGCTACCTGATTTTGCTGAAACAATTCGGAATGAAATATATGTTCCGTGGAATCGAAGGAGGGATTTAGTTATGGCGTTGGCCTCAATTAGCGGAATGCTCGAATATGATGCTGTTGACTTTGGAAGCGCAAATTTCTATGTACAGGTAAAATAGAACATGCATATTTACTGTAAATATAAGTTTTCTGTTTTTTTAAAGTCACTATATGGAATATTTGATAACTTTGAGTCTTTTTTAAAATTAATCAATTTTATCACAGTACATTTTTCAGTAACAATTTTACGCACGTGAAGTTGCTAAAAATGTGATATACTCAGTTTGGAAAGTTACTAACATTTATTTCATTTCCAGTATCTGAAAGTGAATAAATTATTTTCATAGAAGAGTTTTTTTTATCGACTCTACTTGTTCAGAATCCATAAACATTACTGTAAGGCATAATTAGTTTGAAGATTTTGCAATGTACCACTAAGTTCCTCTAAATTTATCTTCCATTACTGACTCGACTTCCACAACTTTTTCTTGGCCAATTACTATTTTTGTTTGCATATTGATTCATATATTGAGCATCCACCTGCACAAGCCGAACTGTATCCTGAACTGTGAACTGGCTTGAATAATCGATTTGAAGTTCAAATTTGATGATTCGTCGTCACAATAGAATATGGATGCCAACTTTTGCAGTAAATATTGCTTCATTATCGACTGCATATCTTTTCTCCTGGTTTGTACTACTTTTTATACTAAACCAATAAATGAAATATAGTTATTACTGGGGGTTGGTCCTAATGTAATATATCCTGTGATTCTGTCGTAGTATTACATCATTGTAGAGTTATCTCTCAATTACTTGTTCACATTCGGTTCATGTATATTTCTCGAATAAATGCAGCCATTAAATTGATGCCAAAAGATAGCCCGGGAATTTAAAAAATTTGTAAAACGGCTATTCGCGAAGAGCCAATTATTTTTCTCAAACACTCTGCAAAATTGGTAAGTAAACTATTAGTGTAATGTTTTCGCAGGCCATATTATGTACGTTAATCAAGGTAATCTAATTGTTATGTTATTTATTTTTGCTTCATAAGGTACCCAGCTCGACCAGCGGAAATGTTGGTAGAATAGTACGTATAGACATTGGTCATGCATATCCTGATGAAGCTCCTTCTATGAGTACAGTTGATTTACTCTCTAGCAAACATTGGAGAATTGATAATCATGGACTTAAATACAGGTCAGCTTAGTTTCAGTGAAATTCGATATTGAATCATCACTTCAACAATTCAAAGGTTATAAAAAACATTCCATGTTTTGACATTATTCTTGTACTTTTAACGTCCAAATGAATTACTTTTTTCAAATTATAGTTACTAGTAAAAATTTTGAATATTTTTTCAAAAACTCCACAAGTTATCTTACTTGCAGTTTAGTTATAGGGAAGTGATGGAAAGTACTAGGCAATTTTCTCAGTTACAAATAGATTTTTGGCAATATATTTAGATAGAATCTTTTAATTTAGCAGGTCAATATCATTGGGAAAACCTTCAAGTAAAAATGTAATTTCTTAGTTAAAAGTTTCAATGTCGCGCCTGCCCTCAATTCATCTAGCCTCTTTGCTGCACCTTCCTTGTGGCACTGCATCTGTTTACCCCCCCCTCCCCACCAACTACGGGATATCTGCTCTACAAGAATGTTCAATAAAATCCAATTCATTAAGTTGACTTTAAACTCAAATAATTGACAATTAATGTCTTCAGTTGAATTAGAACAAAATTATGATTTTGCTAGACTTCTCACAAACATATAATGCAAAAGGTTGTAGACCCCCCTTCCCCTACACTATTTTATTTTAGTATGAACATACCTTTTGATTGCTAGTTTGCCAGTTTCTTGTGTAAAATTTGAGCATATATTTTTGTAAATTTAACATTCTTACAAATTTAAATTACTATTTCACTTTTATGCTATATGGACTTAGACTGATTTTGGTGTAGATTCCAACTATTTTTTTAAATATAAAGCATGGGTGTTTATAAATTTTTTTTGTTACTTAGTCCAAGATGGCCAGCCTCGCGGATTGCAACTGAATTATTTGGGCATGCCTGTCGACAAATTGTGGAACAAGCAGTTTGATAAAATATAACGATTTCCATTCTTATATTTGACTCGATATCTTTTGTATGAGTATTAAAAAATTTGTTCCATTTTTATCGGTAATGTTTTGATTGTTCCGGTATCTTCTTGGACATTTTTTATTGTGGCATCCATGCCACCTGCAATTGTCTGTTTCAAAATTCAGATATTAAATTATTGCTGTCATATTTATGGAACCTACAAGTGTGACAACTTTAGTATTTTATGTTTGACTCATCAGATGTAAGTCGAATCAAAAGTATTTTCAGACGAAAGATATTTGAATAAAGTAGCCGGATTTGCTTGGTCAGTTCATTTTAAATGTGCTGTATATGTAGTGTAGAAAACAATATAGGATGCAACTTTTTGAAGTTTTTTTGTTGCTTGTGAAGCTTTTAACTACTATTATTTTTATATTTGATTCTAATTCTTGAAATTATTTGTTTAAAAATAAGAATTTTTCAACCATCTCTAAGGCTGGACAAAAAACTCGATTACACTGATATTGACTGTGAAAAAAGAAAATACTTCAACATAATGTTAATATCATCCTCCATTATTTACAACAAATGCTTGTAGTATCTTGATTAAAATTAACATACTACGCACAATCTATTTTTAGACATTCAACTGCATCTAACTCCCTTTTTGAATATCAAGGTATTTTTTAAATTGAACGTTATTTAGTTCTTTTTGTTTTCCTTTAGTTTTTCTATTTGAGATACAAATATAGCCCTAACAAAAAAATTCACTCAGTGTGTATTTTCATTTCTATTTGATTTAACTACCAGACATCACTGTATTTTTGTCGATTAGAAATTTTTAGGCAGTGGATAGCTCCTGAATGGTGGTTGTGAAGTCAAAAGGAAATTCAATTTTTTTATTTTAAAACTATTCCTTTATAATTTCATAAATTTGATCAAATTCCGTTACATTTTCACTAAATGAATAAGTCATAGAAAACCGACATTTTTCTTAAGCCCTCTATTCACTTACCATATCTTTTGATTAAATGAAAGAATTTAAAAATATTTGCAGCGAAAAATATTTATCTTGAAGAATTATAGAATGAAGCATAGCAATCTTATGACAATGTTTTTATCAAAGATTTAATTTCCATTAAGTTCCTGTATTTCTCTACCTTTTATATTTTAAGCCTTAAGCTAGATACTTTATAAACAAAAAAATTTTTGGCAAAATACAAAAAAATTTTTGGCAAGATACAAAAGAATTTTGAATATTGGTGACAGTTTTGTGCTTTCTGGCAGGGTTTATGTGAGCATAAGCAATTTTCAATAAAAAGCAGTCAAAGCGAAATAACAACAAAGAAAGAAAGTCTAACCATATAATTTAGAGCATCTAATTATTTAAGTTGGAATGTTTAAGATCAATAATGTTACAAACTGTTCACTGCAAAAAAATATAGAAGTAATATAATCATTGATTATTTATATGTTGAAAGATTTCAGATTGACATAGACAATAAATATTCACATGTCATTCAGCTATTTCTAGTTTATATCATCAGATGCATTATTAAAACAGGTTCTAATTTTAATAAGCATTTACTTGAGATATATACCTGCTTTCAAAACGTAATGTTTTGAGCAGGATTTAGTAAAAATTATGTATGGAACTGCATTCGTTCTATCACAAGGCTGCAAGTTATCTAAGAGTAATGTATTTCAAGGAAGTATCAGAACTTTTAGGAATTAACTCCCTTAGGGATTAATTCTACTTTTATAGCTGCGGTCAGTTTTCATTTATGACGTTCCAAGTAAATTGGCTGTACAGATGCCAGTAGGGTTATATATTTTGTTGTGTTGATAGAATTAGCTCACTTCTATCAACACAACTAGTGCATGATAAATATACACATTTCTGCCACAGTTTCTTGTGCTTAGTTGTATTTTATGTTTCTAAAAAGAACAGTAATAGAAGTTTCACAGTTTGACGTGCGCACAAATTAATTATCATTGAGACATGAACTCTTCCTATAGCACTTCCACCTTTTGGAATCAAACTTTCTGCAGTGCACTCATTTGAACTTAGACAGTCATACGGTGCTAAAACATACATTTTATAACTTTTTGGTGGCTTTTTTTTCAATTGCAGCTTTGTATCCTGTCAGGAAAATCTATTGCTTATTCACTAATATGATGTTCATAAGAAAAAACCCAAAACATAATTTTGTTGTACAAGTGTTGAAATTTATGGGAATATTAAAACTGTTTCAATACAATACCATATGTACCTAAAATGGATTGAACTTCTAGGCATTTTTCTGTAACTCTTCAAATACAACATGAACAACAAAGCATATGCATATACTTCTGTCAATAATCTAGAACTTCATATGCAGCAAAAGTATGTTGCATGGTCAGATTTACAAGGTAAAAAGCCTTATCATCAAGTAGAAAATACAAAGTTCTTAATATATATACATATATAATTTTATGATAGATAGTTTTATTATAGAAGAATCAATCATTTTGATGCAATATCATCTTATATTTTTATAAGTTAAAAAATTAAAAATTGGTTTGATCCTAGTAATTTTTTCGCGCATTGCAAATTTTCTGTAGTAATGTGCATTGTAAGTGTAATTGATAATCCAATGGCAGAGTGATAGAATTCTCTAAGAAATTAACGATTACTGATTTCATATACAGAAGTAACTCCTACAAATATTATCAGTTTTGCCAGCAAGCAAGCCATAAGCAAGATCAACTTGCAAAGTAAGTTTCTAATAAAATTAAATTATATTTAAAAGTTTGAAGCTTATGTTGACTTTTTTGGTTTATTTTTGAAAGTGCTAAAACTTTGTTTCAAACAAGTATAAAATTAAGTTTTTCGTTCATGCAGTGATCAAAAAATCTTTTTTTCCAATTGAACTTAACCTTTTTTTTTTGAAGAAATGTAGGGAAAGTATTGTACTGCTTGCCTTCTTCATCTTTACAATCATTTTTTTAACTAGAATATTATTCATACATTCCAGTAAAATAGAATTTTTGCTTTCATAGAACTTTATCAGTTTGTTAATTTTTTTAATGTGATTCCATTTTTTTCAATTCTGTCAAAGGTGTTAAATAATTGAAGATGGATGTTATTTTCAGCCACCAACTGTTCTCAATGTTCTCCACCCTTTTTGGGCTCAGCTTCACAGCAAAGTTTGTTTCACCTTTTAAGAGCTTTTTTTGATGCTATGAAATGATTTCGCAAAAGGCTTTTTTCAACGCATCTAACATTTTTGTTGGTGGAAAAAACAGCATAAAGAGTGCGTATTTTGGAAATATTTATCAAATCTACTACGGTTTTTTGCAAGACCCGTACAGAGCAAAAAGTATTAATATATCTGGTGCTGAATAATATGAAAATATTTTGTATAAAGATTTTTTAGATAGTGATGATATCATCGTTGTGGGGCAAGAACATTGCATTTGCTTCTATTTTTATAATAGCCGCCCGATGTTTTGCGTTTAAGGGCATGTTACCACTAGCAGTGTCAAGGAAGACTACTTCATTGAATTTTCCAGTAGTTCAAACTGCATGTAGCAAGCCAATGCAAGTGATGCTGAGCAGTAATGGAGGTGAGGTGGACGAAAGCTTAAATGAAACGAGCCTAACTGAATTAAAGGAGTAAGTATTACGTCATAGATCGTTGTCTAATTTCTTGTGCTAGTATATAATTGAATGCGTCAAAGAAACACTGAATAGCATGGAACGTGAGTTGCATTGTAAATTTAGCATTGAAATGAAGCAAACTTTTATCTAATCTAATAAAGTAATATTATAACGATGATTCATGGATAACGAAAATGCGTTTTCGTGTCATTTATAAACTAGAAAACTGTAAATAAATAAATTCTTCTATCATTCCGTTATACGTCAGCTTTATTTATATCAACTAGTTTTCTCTCCATGTAAAAAAGTTAGCCCCTCAAATTTAGATGTCATTATCATGAATCTTTAGGTCAAGTTTCTCGAGGAAAGTATTCATCTGAGTATCACAATTCATTGTTTCAATTACAAAAAGAAGACTAGTATAGCAAATTTGTTTGGGTCACTGAATTATCACCCTTATAAAACTCTAAGTCGACAAAATCTTCTAAAATATGTTGTATCGACTGAAACTTCTAAATAAAAAGAAAACATTCATTTTTAAATAAAATCTACCTTTTTGTTCCAAATGGAATTCAGTAAAGTCCAATTCAGCTTACGCATTAATTTTTACAACGATCCAATCTGTATTCTATATATACAGACAATACACTTTTCTTTATGGTGCCTTGATTATAAGTTGGTGTAATTTTATTCATTACCGCAATTAATCTTTCTCAACTAAACATCCAGGACTGTCAGCCTACGTGATAAAATTACGAAATTTTTCCGAAATCGATTCGATCGAAAGAAGATATCAGACCTAGGATTGTTTGCTGCACTAAGCTATGGTTTTGTCAGCAATACGGCCACATCTGTATGTGTCAGGTTAGAATCGATATTCCCAATTTTTTCTCTTGAATCTATATCAGATAATGTTAAAGGTCAACGGACACTATGGAGGCATTTCAAAACATTGGCAAGAAGTTATATTTCAGTTTGCATAATACTATTCAAGCTCAAGTAGGACTTGATTTGAAGTGATTTATAAAAAACATCTTTCGAGAATTAAAGATGATACATTTTTATTTTTAATAAATTGCATATTCTGAGAAACTATATGGATTATTGCAATTATTAAAAATAAAAATGTCATTTTAAGTTGCCAATTTTTAATGCAGCATTGCGTGGTTTTTGTTGAGCGTAAAAACTGGTATTAGCCCATTAGCATCTGGGCAGCGAAAGAAATTTTTCACTATATATGCCACATTATATGTTGTCAACAATTTTATAAGGCCGTTTCGACTAGCTGTGAGTATTGCGTTAGCACCTTTGTTTGAAAAAATAGTATTGTCAATTGAAAAATCAACAGGGCAAAAACGCCCTGTGGCAGTTGCAACTTGCGTATTTCTCGCTAATGTAGTGGGTACATTGACCATGATGAGCTGCGGTATAATGTTAGCATCTTTGTGTTCTGGGGTTCCAATCTTGCCGCCGGCAGTATAAATACAATTTTATTTGCCACAGTTTCTCTCAGTTTCATTCTTGTAACATTGTTTATTGAGAAGTAAAATTTTTAATATTTACACATTGGAAAGTTGCTTACGTATTGCGATTGATTGCAACTTCCTTTCTAATTCCCATAAGATGATTAGAGAAAGTTATAGTATTTGCCTTCATTACTAGCCATTTCTAACAACTTTATTGTTTTGCCGGGAAAATAATTTTTTCAATCATCATTTGCTAATGCACTTCCAGCAAGATTTTTATATAAACACAATTTTTTAATTTCATGATGCGCACAAATTCTCTGCAAAACAAGTAACTAGAAACTATATATTGAGAGTACACAATATAATCTAATACGTATTGATCCATTATCCATGTAATGTAATAATATATCGTATCTATTCAGCTATGCAATCATTTGCTACGCACTATTCACTATGCACCCGAATCATAGGTTTCTAGGTCGCACTTAACAAAATCTCAAAAAATGACTACTGACTTACATTTACTGCCAATCATGCCTCCTCGACTGCATCCGACCAAGTGTGATGGCTATGCAGACAACTTGACAGCAAACCGTCTTCTCTATATACCCTAACGTTTCGAACTAGATGCTTTTCACCGGGGGTAACTCCGCTTCTTGCAACAGTTGGGGTACTACGAAAGAAAACCCCGAATTCCGTCTGTGATGGGGAACCGTTATCCAATATTACTCTTCTCTTGGGTTTATTTTCATTCAAAGATGTTTCTTCTGATGATTGTGGTAGAGTTTCAACTTCAAAAGGAGCCTTGCCAAGAGATCGGGGGAAGACGGCATAACATCCCCCCTGTGCATTGTAAATGGTATTAGGTGTGCATTTTTATGTAAGATGCAATTCGGCTTTATAAAATTTAGCCTGCTTTAATGCACATCGCTGGCACTCATACTTATGCATTAATAATAACATTATAGTTTATTCTCCTGATCTTTGAATTCTTGTTATAGACAAAGTTTCATACTAATACATGTATATATTCATGAGCACATGGTAGCATTTGGTATCTTTTACATGACTGTAACCTTTTGCTTGAAAGAAATTTTCAGGACAGCATAGGCATTGACTTCATTGCAAGAATATGTTGATTATCACATGCTTATTAATTTAAAAAAATGCAATATAAAAAGTAGTGGATCATAATGTGTGCCATTTGAAAATAGTATACTATGACGAGATGCATCGAATAGGTGCTTTTCTAATTTTGTACCATAGATCATCAGGGCACTTTCGATTAATGCTGTTTCTAAATAGATACCAAATATCAGTTAACACTGTAATGAACAGTTTCATGCTGAGAGACAATTGTAATTTTCAAACATTGTGCCCAATATCGGTTAACTGAGTAATGCTATTTTGACAAGTATATCTTTTCACAGGCCATATTAACTGCATCAATTGGGTGAATCCTACTGTATAACGTCATAAGATTGAAAATGAAACCTTTCAGGTAAAATCAGTTAAGTGTTTGAATTCTCCATCGGCTAATGTGGAAGGAAAAGTACAATTTAAAAATATAAAAAAATTGAGCTGTACTTACTGGTAGCATCATCATCATTAACTCATCGCCTTCTAGCCACAGTATATCCTGATTTCTACTGTCCACGTTGCCCCAACTAGTCACGCGCTGAACATTAGGGTCCCTAGTTCCAATTCGGGACTTAATTTTACCTATACCATTTTATGTTATAAATCTCATTACTTTTTGAACCACTGAGCATAGCATATGCTTCCTTTTGTTAGAAATGCACATTGCTTTTGAAAAAAGACAGACTCACAATAAATGAGAATTTTTTTCAATGAAAAAAGCAACAATATCCTAAATATTATTCCTTGGACAGTCCAAAGGAATTCATGTGAAAGGAAGGGCATTGATTACTTGGAGAAAAAACAGTGGATATGAAACAAATACTTAACAGCATAAAATATATATTTGTACCTGAATATGGCAATATCAAAATATGTAACATGTAGAGTAAAACTATTAATGACAAGCACTTGGCACAGGCAATAAAGTTTCTTATATGATGAATATCAAAGATGGAATGAACATTTTTTGTTATATAAATAATGTGCTTGAGGACCTCACTGCATTGAAGATTTTTACGAGGTAAATCTCAACGCAAGAATAATGCAAAAGTACATGATTAAACATAACGGATGCTTGCCCCAAAACAAAATAATATATGACTGTGATTCATAAAGACTAGTACACTCCATATGTATGGCCAACTAGTTGCTATCAATATGAACTACTATGTAAACTTCAATAAATGGCTATTTTGAGCAACATGAATAGAAGACTTAAAAGAAAAATAGCCACAAAGCGTATAAAACTCCATTACACGCCTTACTTACAGTAATTAACCCTATCTGTACACAATTTTTCTACACATGTGCGTACCCCCATAATAATTACTCTACATACATTTGCGTATATTCAGCTATCCCCTGTACATTTTTATGATTATAATTACTTATTCATAAAGCAATCATAGTATAAATATATTCTTAGTCATCTTCATTTCTGTATTGGTTAGCTCAAACATTAATGAGGGGCTTGGTCATTGATTTATACAACCAATACATCATGTACATGCATACGCTTTGTTGATTTATCCTCAAATATATGTATCTTATTGAAACTGTTGAAGCCGAACTGCATGCTTAACTGTGCACTGACAAGATATAAGCTACTTGAAATTTGACTTCAATGACTTGCCACTTTAAAATGTGGATGTCAATCTTTATAATTAATATTACTATTTAGTCAGCAGAAAATCATCCTCTATTTCGTATTTGCCCAATTCTGTCCTATGTTTCAATACTAAAGAAATTTATTTTCTGAATACTGCACTCATAAGGGACAGCACCATGTTTTTACAATCAAGGATACTACTATGGAAAAAAATGCATAAAAAACTTCGAATCAATAATCATCACTGAAAGGTAACGACTATATTATGATGCCCCAATTCCTACAATTGCAATCCTCTATCTGAACGTGAAATTCTTCAAAAATATAATTTTCTCTCAAAAATACGCTTTAGAAAATATTGGAATATGCACTAAATGTTCTATCAGTTGCATTATATAATCTGTACAAGATAAGCGTGAACTTTGGACTAGACCTTATTTGTATATGTGTGTAACTACAAGATGTATTCCACGAATATCAGTCACATATATCTCCACAAGCGAATAAGATTCATATACTATTAAACAACCAGTTTATCTTAAATGTAATTCCATTCTCTTTCTTCTCTCTGCTTTGTTACATTTACTTGTACGGTATTTTCCTTGGTGGTTATATTGATTCCGAGATTCTTCTTTGGATTCGACTTATTTCTTAAAAGACTTCAATCGCATGGATTGACATAGGGGTTAAAATGTACATTCAAATTACAAAATAGATTACCTTTGGGACCAATTTCATCAATCTCAACTGCCATACGTTTGCGCAGCACATCGATTCCTCGCCAATCATAACTAACGTCAACTCGACACCTGAATCAAAATATAAAAATTCAGAGGAGGAGGAAATCATAATTTATTATATGCTGTCGAGATAAAAAAAAGTACTACTATATTAAACTATGAGAGGTATAAAATTTTGAACGACATATGAAGACTTTTTTGTGATCTATATCCTTGCACCTATAACTATTTATCCATTCAATAACATAATTTTGAATGTATGCTATCAAAAATACAAAAATCAACCCAATAATGTATATTTTATAGTAATTATACAAGTTCATGCTTAAAATTCAATTCAAATGCAATATTTTAAATTAGGTTTCTATCGTAGCCTTTTACTAATCTCAAACTTTCAAATCAAGTCGAAATAAATTTATAGTTATTCTATTGATTTTTACTACAATACTTGGAAACCGAGACTATTCCTAGGAGGCATCTCAATTTGCATGCGGATTTGAGGGGACTATTAAAATGCAATAAGAGAAGATGCATGCTTAAATATATATGAGAATTAATGTTCTTTGTCATCATGCTAGGACATATCAATATTTGTGCTTAAACTTTCTTTTTGATTATAACACGAATCAATTAATTAAAAAATTCATGCATCATCTTATTTTTGTATAAAATTTCATAAATTTCGAAAAATATGTTCAATATCTTTTTGATATACAAATTGCTATTTTTACCATAGGTCATGATTTCATAAATATTTCAATTTCCAGCACTTTTCTTAGGTCAATTAATATCTTGAACCAGTACAAATCCTAATGAAAAATCGTTATGCTGATGCATAGAAATCATTAAATTACAGATTTCTAATCCATTTAAATACTAACTCTGCAGATAACGCTGCAGCCATTTTTCCAGCAATTGCTCCATGAAGCCTAACTCGTCCTCTTCCTTGCCATACCCCGCCAGACAGAGCTAGCATAGACATTGACGTTCGCTTGACTTTTTCTTCATCGAGGCCCATCTCATCTGCAGCTCCAATACCCTTTTCATACATAAAATAGTATATTTCAGATTATACATATACCATATATTAATTAAGGCTTATGTTACACATTGAGCATGTATTATATGTACCGAATTACCAAAGAAAAGTAAAATTCGATAATAACAAATACTTAGTTTTCTAATCAAGAATATATACTATATACAATAATTCGCATGTACATATATGCACGCATGAAATAGACCAGTTACTTGTAGCTTATAAATTTTAAATTTCAAAGCCGAGTATATAAGCTGAGCTGCAGTTTCTATAGAAGTCTAACTGTTAATAAGTACTTCAATCAACCTATTAAGGATGATTTTACTGCCAAGAGGAGAATTTAAAGCTTAAGCAATGCACAAATAATCGTTTCATTTATATTTTTAACAAAGACACAATACATGTCAGTAAAGAGTTTCATAATTCATGATTTTTTCGAAGCGTAAATGCCTAATAACGGGCATTAATCCATATGGGTACTCTACCAATTCAAAAATATATAATTTTGAGAAAATTTCTATGAATTCCAGTATTTAAATATAGAAAACTTCAAATGTATTGAGTGCTTTTCCAATAAATTTCCACATGAAAAAAATGAAAAAACGTGTTGTGCCTAAATTAACCTTCAGTTTCGGATATACCGTATTTATTTGGTGCATTGACTACTAGTAATTACATGCATATTATAATACGACCAATAAAAAATGTATAATTTTAATTTCGATTATAATGTTAGTTGACAGATTATGAAAATTTATTGCTCATATTGGAAAATATCTATTTAACCTAACTCATGAAATATATGCATAAAATATTTATTAATTTGAGCCTTTACCTGGATAATGTCATCATGTATTGCAACAACTACTGTTGGACTAAGCATGTCAGAATTTCGAGTTTCCTCAAATATATTGACAGCTGATAATTCTCCCGTCAGTCCATACCCAATAATTAACCGAACGCGGGAATATGCTGTAAGGATAATTACATGTTCGACGCACTGGGCATAAAAGCGCCCTGCCACATCCATCATGCAGTGTTCTACACTGAATCAAAAATTAGCTTCCCTTATGAAATACATTCACAAGAATGATGCTGAAAAATTTCATGGCCTCAGCAATTTAACGTGATGGATGAAAGTTGAAATTAAGATTTACATTGTATTATAACTGAAAAAACAGCATATATCTGTGCATGGAAATAAAATGGAAATATGTACATGTTTGAACAAAACAAATGCAAGCATTTATCGAGAAATAAAGAATAATGAACAAACGTAAACGTTACAAAATAATTGAGAATAGTAATTTATGCAATCTGAAATACGACTAGTACATACATCAGGGCAGCTATCGGTTAAGGTCAACATGTATATTAAGCCTTACTACTATAAAAAGTATATTTTGAGCACCAACTTTATTAGATACAAAATTGATAGATAAAACCAATCGAATCATCGAATGTTTTTGGGAAATCGTAGAAAATATCATTGCACATCAAGAACCAAAAACACAAAAATTATCAAACTAATTTTCATCAATTGCACGCACATAAGAATAAGGAATTGGTCTAAATGATATGAGTCTCAGATTTGATTAAAGCTTATATCTGGAAGATAGCTAAAAGCAGTTTATTTATAAGCCTATCAGATAGTAACAGACAGACCTGTAGCTTCCGTCTTCATCTTGATCAAAATCAGTAAATGAAACTGCATTGCCGTCTCGACCTAATAAATGCTTCTCACATAGCCCTTGCAATGAACCGTTCCAATATGTAGCAACACGATAGGTGTCAAATCCATGGCGATGAAGCTGAAGCGAATAAGGAACTGGAGGACCATCTGTTACCGATGGTTCTGGGACGACAAACTGGCCAGTTTCATTAAGGAAATTGAAACGCTGCATAACGCCTGACCAATGTCCTTCACCTTTAATCCTAAATTCTCCAACTTCACCAAGGCTGTCACCGTATGACATGCGCAGCTTGTCATACGGTGATAATCTATTAAGGGGTATATTATCATTTACCACCAAATATTTCCCAGCGTTTAAAGTTTTTGGCGTCAATTGATTATATGGCCGAGCGGCATCTTTACAATGCTGACGAAATTTACTTGACAACCGAAACGCAGATGTATCCAAGCAGACAATACCAAAAAAGATGCAAGCATATTTCATTAGTCAGCCCGTATCAATGGTTAATAACACATGTTTTCCAATTGAAACAGGTTTTTCACTGATCTAGTATTAAAGATGCTGTAAACAAAACTGCATAAAAAAATTTATGATTTGTCAAGCTGCATAGCCTCTGATTTTGTTAAAAGATAAATATCTGCCGAAATGATACACGTTCAACATCAACAAAAATTCGACGAAGGAAGGAAGTCAAACTGGAGGAAGGGTTCAGAACGTAAAGAAAAGCAATGAAGATATTTATAATGATAGTAGCGATGCTTTGCGTTCTTACAAGTGGATTTTCCTTCTTCGGACCATCGCCAGTGATTCGTACTTCCAGTTTACTAAATCGTAGTGCGACATTAAAAAGTAGCATAATGATGTCAGCTACTCTTTCAAAATTCAGTCTTCCGCTCGCAGACGATACTAGAATCACAATCAATAATTTCGATCGGAGCCACTGCATAATTTTAGCTAACGAGGTATGAATGACACAAATTCAAGCTAAGATCGATATGAATACTCTTTGTGTAGAATATTTCGTTATAGATTCTGGAAAAAAGTCATGCAGGATGTTAAAGATTTGAAATTATCGGTCGTAAGCTCTGAAGTGGGAAATATACCTCTGAACATACTTTGAAAACTCCGATATTGTAAATCCTTCTTTATTGTTTAATGCAAGGTTATTTAGTTATAAATTCTTCTTTCAATGTGGCTAGCAATTGACGAATGTTTCCGTCAAACAGGTTAACAACATTCTTGCAGCTTTTAAGCGAATTAAAGCAAATGCAGTAAGTGGTGGTGCTCCTTACAAAGAAAATAGTGTTGAATTTGTCATCGATGCTGGAAATGAAACTTCCATTTATGTTGAGTGCAATCCGAACTTATATCCAGATCCATTTAAAGCCATGGTATTTGTAAAAGTTTCTGATAAAAGCGTTGTAGTGTCAAGCCAAGCGCAATTGACGAAATTGGCAGATGTCATCAAGTCCTTCCTAGCTGAGACAAAAGGTTAATAATTATGGCTGATAATTGTTTATTTGTTCTTTCACCTGAAACTAATATTTTCTATTATGTGTGTTAGCATATTTTGCAGTTTTTTCGTTTGATAAATTTGTATTAATATATACTGCTAGAAGGTTTATGTTCGGCTACTGGTGAAGAAAAAATATCAGATAGTTAATCCTTTGTGAGTAAGTTCAGTCAGGAGCATATTTTCCAGTATTTGGCATCATAATAAAATAACAGTTTATATAGAAATTTCTGAACATGGATACTGTAAACTTTGTATATAAAAAATCTGAGGCTCAACTCGACACGATATAACTTTTTCACTTATTCGTTATAAGAGGAAATAGATTGAAAAGCAAATTTGTTAATCCAGTGTTTACTGTAATTGCAGTATTTATTTTTGAATATAACTATACATCGAAATGACACAAATATTTTTAATAAGTTTTTTAACCTAGAAAAGGCATTTTTTGGATATCCTGTGTATTATAAACCAAGACGGCTAAATTAGAATTATTTAAAGTAACTTATTAAATTTAATTTATAACAATTTATCGCTGTTCTATTCTTTTATTCACAACTTTTTTGCTTTTAGACATGAGTTGATTCGTATTCAGCTTCGTTTTTAGTTGAAAACGATGGGCCAAAATGTAAATTTGTCTGCTAAACTAAATTATGAAATTGGTCAGAACTTTAACCTAAACATTTGAGAAGTAATTTTATTTTCGTCGCAGCAACAGCCCTAATGTATGCCCGTGATATCGTTCAAAAAGTCAAAGAAAATGATGATTGCATTTTGAAATAGTTTTCTTTGATAAACTGTTGTCACTTATTTGCCAATTTTCTATGGCCTACGCTGCGTAAAATAGTAAGAGGCGTAAGGTAATGTTTTTGTAGCCGTTTCAGTACATTAATCATCATTGAGACATATTGCAAGTGTTTACGGCCAGGCTATTGCATAAGCCTCACTTGCTGAAATGCCAAGATTTCGAATTACCACTATTTACAATTCAGAATAAGAAAATAAATGATTTTTTTTCATTTAGCACTCTAATATCTACAGTTTGTTTGATTTTGAGGTGTAAATAAATGTTTTTATTCGAATGGCCCGAACATCAATAATTTTTAATAAAATATTTGCCTGCCATCCAACAAGTGATGATCATATTATGCCATTGAACTCCTAGTAAATTTTTATTACCGAAAATATAAATAAGATCAGTATGTACTGAAGTACTGAACAAGGATAAAAACTCTTCTCCATTCGAATGTAGTCGTGAAATCTTTAATGCGGTTAAATATTTTAGGACAAATACTATAGTACGGATAAGTGATATAAATTTTGACTTGACCAACCAATAATAAGGTTTGCAACTCTATAATGAAAGAAATCATATTTCATTTAAGAAGAAAAATTTCTAGTTGTAAACACCAAAGTACATGAAAACCATACAGTAAGATAGTCTGTACATACTAACAGGATCTTCTAATGTATTCTTAATGTCATCAGAAATGATGCTGCATTTATCAGTATCCGATTTTTGTCAGAATCTAATATATTTTCACCGTGTGATTTGTCTTAGAATCATGATTCATTTTTACGTTATAATGTTCATGTACAATTCCTTCAGGGAGTTGTATATATAATCGATCTAATTTGTCTTGTATACGCGTAGAATAAGCTGTAAGGTATTGACAAGATTCACTCTTGTCAATACATGAGACAAGGCTAATATAATTGCATTATTTGCGTAATATTTTGCATTCCTTATTCTTGCTCTTACTTCTTGGACTAGGTGTCAGCACGATTAGTTAGTCTGAACAATTTTACAATAATTACTAGACTACTGAACAAAATTGAGTGATTTAATTTCAGACTATTTGTAACTTGATTTTGATTGCACTGCAAATAAATGTTCTTCTCTTTTCAGAAATTCAGTTTTCTAAAAGAATTATGCTATTTTTTGTTCAGCACAGAGACCTTGCTCTATTCAAAACCATTTTAAAAAGCTTGAGCATGCTAATGTCAGAGTATGACTATTGTTGTCTTATGTACCCTACATAAATACAAATATTTGGTCATTTGTGTAAGAAGCTTTCATATCCGTCCACTTGCTGATAGTGCTGCATGTATGACTTGGAGAAGTTTTTTTTTGTTATTTCCAACAGTGGATAGTAATTTTACAAACTTAATCTTATTTTGTGGTCCTGCTGAAATTCAGTAAAGGCACTGCATTGGTGATTGTTATGATGTGTTATTGGAAAACAATGCAGTAAAAACAGTACTACATTGGACAACTGTCAGTTTTTCTTGGTTGCTACAAAATGTGATTTAACTTTCATATTGATTGAAATAGTTTCATCGCTTTTGGGGCAGAATAGAAAAAATTGAGTATACTCATGAGTACTGATTTTTTAAATTTTCTCTTCTGAATGCTCAAGTAAATTTATATTTATGTTCATATTTTGTCTAAGATATGAAGGACAAAATAAAGCACTGGCTGCAAAGGATTAACATATAGCCTAGAAGATGGAGAAAAAAGATAAAGCTTGAATCTATGAGATGAATAAAACCTTGAGATTTTATTAAAAAGTGCCTACATTTGAAAGCATAAGAATTTTTTGTATGAAGGGCTCTACACCCTTCAGTTAAAAACAGTACCATGAATAATACTTTACTTTTACAAATTCTCTGATCTTAGTAAGGGATAGCAAGATTGTAATTTTTTAAACTCTTCAGCCTGTGGTAGTCAAAAGCTTAAAATAGTATAGACTATTATATTATGCTTTGCTTTATTTAGTTTTCAGGGAAATATGAAGAACATGGTTGTATTTTAATCCAAACATTTCTGGCAGGTTTGGAAGGAAAAAGGTTTATCAATTACATATATTTTTGCCAAATATCATTTCCACTTGAATAAAATTAGAGAACTTTCACAAAATATTTTTTTGTTTTATTTAGCATGCAACTTGTTTAGAAAACCTGAATATAAGAATTTTCAATATCCAGCTTAAATTAATGCTGTATCAGAACTACCAGAATTTGTACCTGGATAAATTCAATGCAAATACTCAATGCAAAATGTAAAGTTAAGAAGTGAAAAGCCAGAAGTATCCACAAATAAAGTTTTAGCACTTAAGAAATGGCTGCTGACTAAATAAAGTTACAGATAAACTAATAATTTCAAATGTATGAAAATTTCCAAATAGATAGTTTGTAAAAGTTTTATTGTTGAAACAAATATCTATTGATATAATGAGCTTCAAACCTTTTCGGTATGTTCGTTCAAAGAATTGCAAAAAATGGCTATGCATATAGTAAGTCATCATTCTTTCATTATCAGCTCCAAATTACACTGTTTCCAGGAAATACAATTGTTTTTGTAGATATCTAAGTCATTCTAGACTAATAGGATAAGAATATGGAAAAAAATAATACTTGAGAATCAAAATTTTTCAAATGAGTTCATTGCCTAATGATGTAAAGCAAATGCAAAGTCACCTGTAGAGCAGTATAGCTAGTGGCATTGACTAACTAATTCAGGGACTTCCTGAAAGTTATTTCAAACAATAACAATATATTGTATTTGCTGTTACTAATGTATTTCAGTTGAGTACACGTTAGGATATTTGCAAGTCCTGCTATCTCTATAAATTAATATGGCATAATTGCTCAGCTTTATTTAGCTATGTTTGCCTGTGCTTTTTCTCACATTTTATCTCTTTTGCCACATTGCCCCCGTTATCCCAATTGCACCTTAATATCAATTCTTTACATCAATACCTTTGTTAAAATCCTTTCATGGATTCATTTGTTCTACACCATCACATATTGCCATGTGTCATATTACTTACGGTTGTGTGTAAACTTTTTCACTTATTTTCTACCTATGCATGTTCAATATTATAGTACCTTATCTACAATAGTCAGATTCTCATATCCCACTATACCTTCTGTCACAATACTTCAAACTCCACCTTCAGTGAATTGGATATAATTCTAGAACTGTCATCAATCCCATAACACCACTTCATTCAGCCTATCCTTTAATTGCTTCACTTTACTTCCACCAAAGTTGATTTCAAAAGATGCTTCAACTAACTGGTATAACCACAAGCCTACAGATAAAAAATACACAGTTACTCATGGAGTAAAAGATCCATTGAGTTTTATCAGAGAGTCATTTTAAGGGCACTTCAAGAGGGTATACTGCAGGAGCTAGTGGGGATGTTTATTTATTCAGTCTTGCACTTTTATTCACTCTTCTCAAGTTCAATAAACTTCAATATTTTCATTGAATCTTTTTGCTTTGCTGTTTGTTGACCTTCTACTATACGTTAGACTTCACCCTCTTTACTGAGCTACATCATCAATTTAAAGGTATAACTAGTATATTATATTACTATATCTTTCTTCTTCCATCTCAACAGTACACCATTTATATCATTAGTGGAACTCATGCCAGTCAATGCCAGTGATAAAACTGCCAGGACATATACAGCTCTAGTACCCAAGATTGCTCACCTCTTATTTGTTTACCTCAGTTACTATTTGTGTTTTATTTTGTAACATCTTTCTATAGTTTCAAATTTATTTTGTCCTTTTTTAAAGTACTTCATGTAGCCTATGAGGTAACCCTTGTGGAGCCTGAATCAAATCATGGCGTATTCTTTTTTCCCATCACTCTTCTACAAAATCATTATAAGTGTTGTGCCATAGATTCTTCTGGTGCAGTGCTGAGCTTTTGTAGTTGTTGGTCACTTCTTATACTTCATCAGTATAGTTGTTTCTAATATATTTTTTCTTTGCTGCCTTGTATTTTCAGCTTACCATTTGATTGCATGATGCTCTCATAGCATCATGTACTTTCAAGGTATTTTTTTCCCTTTCTAGATTATCTTAATAGAAACTACAATATATTTTTTGTTACTGATAAATTTTTTTTACATGTAAAACAGAGCAGAAATGCATCCATTAGGAAGTAACTTCCTGAAGTATTAATTTTGTTTTGTAGCTGCAGTATAAGATTTGAGAAGATTTATGCAAGTTTGAGGTTTGAGGAGAGTCACACAAACACAAATTCAAGGAGAGTCACAAATTTGGAATATTTGGGCTGCATACATTTTTGTTGTGTCAATAGAGCGTCCTTACTTCTATCAATGCATTAGTAAATTTAATGGTTCTGTATTAATTCTTGTCCATTTTTTCTCATGTTTTTTCTATTGCATTCCAAGTAGCATCTTAGAGTTATTTTTCATACAATTAGCAGAAAATTTGACTGTGAAGACTTAAAAATTCAGTAACAAATGTTAAATATTTTTACTGAAATGTATTTAAGTTCATTGCAAAATTTTTTACATGGTACAAATTCATCTTAGTGTATATGTCAGGAATTAACCCGTAATATGGTTAATCCCTTATCTTTATAGTTGCGGATATTCTGACAATATGAAATATGTTCTCAAAAAGAATGTTCTCTTTTTGAGAACATGATGCTTCAGTTTCTAGTTTAGTGTTGCATTTGAGAAGTGATCTCACTTCTCGCAACACAGGTTAAGAATAATATACCTGTTCCAGGCTGTTACTCTCTTGTGTTGTTCTCTTGTGTCCTCATCTCTAGCCTCTGCATCTTGACAGTATATTATTTACTTCAACTGACCAAGAACAAGAAATTGATCAGATAAAATAAAGCAAAGAATCACCTAAAAGTCACTCATATTGATTAAGCTACATTGTACTTTTACAACAAATTCATTTTAGCTGACAAACAACTTCTCACATGATATAAGTGTCAAACACATTTCTATGCAATTCATTTTCATTCAAATGACCAAGGTTTGACTGTAGCAAACAAAACTTATAAATCAAGAAATTTTTATTCTTCAGATATAAGGCACAAACTGGACTGCATAAGTTGCTTATATTGTATTTTAGTGGGCTAAAATTGTGTTTACATGCTATGTGCATGATAACATTTCAACTTTGTGTACCTCATTTTTTCTAACTAACCAAGATTTTGACTGTAATGAACCAAATTTTTTTCTGGAATTTATATTATTCAGGTTTAATGCTTAATCTTTATTTTATTTATTGCTGCCAATAGTTTTAGATCGTGGCCAAAGTTTTTCACAGCCAACTTTTGAGTTTTTGAAAGATAAAACTTTTGGCCTGCTTTTTGTTAAGCATTATCTACTGCTTTACATGTCTTGTTTGAATTTTTTTCGTTTGGACTAAGTTAAAAGTTAAAATATCAAATATCAGTTAGAATATTCTTCAAGCAAGTATTTATTGCCATCACATATGAAGTAAAAGACTAAATTAATAACATTTCTTTCAATTACTACAGTATCTTTTTTAATCCGCATGAGATTTCATGTACGACTTTGAGTAAAAGGTACAACAAATCTGAGTAAATATTAAGTTAGTAGATAAAAAAAGTGAAACCAAGCAGTGAATGTTTATTCAAATGTCATTGCTTGTTTAGTTAATCACATTTTATAGTGCAAAAAAATAATGGCCATCGATAATTGGATTCAATGACTTTTTGAAAAATTTATAGGATGCTTACAGGAATTATGAAAAAATATGAAGTTGAGAAATCATGACTCTATTGTTAGTATTAAGGCACAGACACCTATATATTTTTTAAAGTTTCTCCACGATGATGTCATCATTTACTACTCATTGAAATTTTGTGTTTTTTCTTCTGGTTTTGCTTGAACTGTTACAGGTTGCTTTTGAGATTATGTTTATACAAAGTAAAAGTTGTTGATCTAAAACCATATTGAGAATTATGAATTGGTCCTGGTCCCTTATTTCAGATGACAGTTTTTGCATGAGTTACTTTTTTCAAAATTGGTCGTTAAACATATACTAAAAAGAATTACAATTTTAACTTTTGACCCTAAAAACAATTTTTTTTATTTTTCGCATATCCTGTCAGGATCTGATCTGTTTCGCCGTGATCTGTTATTGAACTGTGACTCTATCAACTTAATTCGTCTAATATGTGTA